>PNEQ01132997.1:34386-57022 GCA_003012365.1 Medauroidea extradentata | reverse complement strand
CAACCTAGATGCCTGTAGGCATGCATTAAAATAATATTGGTGATAGGGGTGAGAGTCCTGCCTATGGTACATTACATGTCGCCCTTAAACGTATATGTATACTTGTGGAGTTGAATCAAGTGAGAAAAAAATGGTGGCTCAAACCCTGGTGGTCATTCCTAGAACTCATTATAATAATAGATTATTTTTGCGGGGGGGGGGGGATTTTAGGGCGGGGGAATTCATTCCAAAATGGTGGATGGTTTGAAAATAATTTTAGAATTTTTTTTAATTTTTTGGAAATTTTTGAAATTTTGGGAAATTTTGGAAAATTTTGAAAGTGACGTAATCCAAGATGGCGGCCGGAAACAAGATGACCGCCGGAAACAAGATGGCGGTCGCGGCACCACAGCACCACAGCCCCCAGCCCCTGTCCCAGAAGGAACATAATATAACTACTTGTAATAAAGTTTCCTTTACAACAAAGTCTGCTGCTTAGGAATATTGTTTTACTGCTAAGAAAATCTGCATACATTTATAGTATATCTTGTCCAGAAATTATAGAAAATATCTCTCGAAACTTTCCGGCCTTGTTAATTTTAATCTTGAAACGTTGATAGTCCTATTACTACACACTTAAACTACAAGTTACTGAATTACTTGTTAATCAAGTGCTGAAATACACTGTTTAACGAAAGAAGAAACGCCAAACCGAGTCCCTGCCCCTTGCTTTTTACATTTATTTTGAAAGTAATTTGAAACGTTTCATTATATGTGTTGACCACTGCTGTTTTCGAGAGAAGCAACCAAACATTTTATGTGTAAACATTAGTGTAACAAAATTTACAGTGTTATTTCCATGCCAGTAGCTGCATGCCGTGAGACATTTCTGGGAGCAACATATCATATTGTTTTAAATCGGGGTTTAAAATTTAGAGTAGGAAATTATCTCGTCATTATTAAGGGAATCACTTTATTTTTACTTACTTTCCAAGTGAAAGAACACTAAATCTACGCAACGAATGTAAAACACTATTTTGTCGTAGGTCTTCAATTTTGAAAGATATTACGAAACGAACAATTAAAATTAATGTTCCGTGTAATGTTCGAATACGAAATGAACAATTAAACATTAATATTTCGGATAGTATTCAAACATTGTAACTCCATGAGATTGCAAAAAATCAATCAAATTCATGAATCACTATTAATATTTCATTGAAATATATCTGTATAAATGTGTTGAACAATGGACATTGCTAAATTATTAATAACTATTTTGTTCTTAAATGAATAAATTTGCTTTAAAGAAGACATTATTATGTTCTCATCCCTTTCGAATGGTTCTAGCTTCAGTTGTAAAGATGCTTTGCCGTGATGGTAAACAAATTACGTAAAAGAGAAAGGTGACAAAATTATAAGTACGACTGCTAAGTTTTATTTAACTCAAACAATGCTGCATCGAGAGTTGAAAATACTTCTCTCCAGATGATGATCCCATGGAAAGTTTTTTTTTAAAGACGTCACAATATAGACCACGTTTTGTACGAAAATGAAGTCGTAAAATGTTTTCAAATATTTTACCTGCAACGAAACTGTTTGCTTCGATTATTACACGAAATCTATGAAATTTTTTTTTACTTATATTTTATTCCATTACGAACGGCACATGTAAAAAACCTCAAAGAGTTCAATAGAATGATATTCCATAATCTTATAGGGCAAAATACTGTAACATAACTACGATTAAAATGGTTTGAAAAAATGTAATTTAAAGTACTGTTTGTAGGGAAATATCAATGTTCGTAAGCGTAGATTAAGAGAACTTGTAATTACAAACCTGCATGAGGAAGAGCGTAAATTCATTAATGGTTACAACTATTTCACAAGTATTTCTTGAACAAGTACGTGTTTAATTTGTGAGGATAAAATGAAATGTTATTATTAAATGCGGTAATAGTCAGTTGTTCCATTGAATAAAATTGCTATTATCGAAATGGAACGTTAAGATAAACGAATTACATCACCAGAAACCCTTCCTTACCTAGTAGCTGCATCATATTCACAGCTGCCGCGGTTATGTAGAGGCTAGTGAGCTCGCCTTCCATCATAGCGAACTGGGAGTAATTCCTGAATAACCTCACACATGCCGATTTTCTGCATGTGGTTATTGTGGCTAATACATGAAGACGGCTGGAGGGGGGGGGGGGTTCTTTCGTGCACCCCTGTTTTCTGTTCCAGTTCCGCTCCATGCTCAAATTATTTTTAATTATTTACCTTAATGTGTATGTGTGTGTGTATATATATATCCATACATACACACACATAACTTTCATTACAGAAATTGCATTGTTCTTCTTCAGTGACCATACGCTGTTCCCCGCTACTTTACGGATACCCTATAACCTTTGCACCACTATGCATAACTTCATAATCCAAAATTATTTCCTTGCTAACTGGTGATAATTATCTGTGAATATTATTTTTTTTAATACCCAGATATTTTCTGATCTTTCATCACCAAATACCTAACAAACGAATATATTTTTTTTGCAGAGTTACTGATGCTGGTCCAAATATTCGCTCATTTACAAATGCACGAAATTAAATTAGTTTTTTTTAAGTACAATTTTGTTCTAAGCCTTATATTTTCAGTTCATCCTAACATTCTTGTAACATATGTATATAATGATATCGCTTTTAACGAACTGAAATGTTTACAACCCTGTCGTAATATAAAAATAGCATACAATGTAACGTAACAGCATTAAATAATTATTTACGCATTTATATCATTTTACTTATTTTTTAACAGCTGGAGCTCTTCATCCAGACAGTGTTTCAGAATGGCAGCGCCCAAAACGAGGAGCGTCGGCTGAAAAAGGTAACTATATTCAGCTTCACGTAATTTGTGTGAAATATGTACTAAGGTATTTTAACGCGAGTGTAATAAACTAAAAATTTTCTAAAAGTATGAGACTCCGTCGGCATCCTGTGGCATAGAAATGGAGAAGCAGTAAGTGACTCGTTAACATACCAGTCAAATATAGATTCAAGCACCGTTGAAAATAACAATTTAAGGAATATTAGTATTCTAGTAAATCTATCGACCTTAAAACTATATATTTATTTAACGGACTAATTGTTCTAAGCTTGAAATTGTAATTTTTTTCAAGAAAAATATTTTTAAAAAATTAATAGTATTGTGCATTTCTGTTCAAAAATTTCAAATATAAGAGTTTATAAAGAATTAAAATATTATTGAAAACTAGTGATGTATTATCATTACAGTAATATTGCAATAATTCAAACAATATTGTATGAAACGTGTTGTATTGAATTCATTAATAAATTAAATTTTTAAAATGTTTTCAGTCGGTATGGTAATATTTGATACGTTAAAAATCTATCAACATTTTCCAACTCTAATCGCTTTTATACTATTAATTACACCACAAAAAGTCACGGATTTATCGTTCTTTTTTTTTCAGGAGTGTTTGTGCTAGCCTTTAACCCACCCTTCACGCCTTTCTAAGGTTCTGATGAAGTACAAAACGATAGACGTCATAAGTTATGATTCTTCGATCTGTAGACGTGACGAGTTCACTAACAAAAATATGTCACTCCTGTTTGTATGATTTAGTTAAAATATACAAACTAAGTTTTATTGTGCTTTTGACAACCTCATTGGAGTTTTCACTATTATTTTTCGGTACCTCTTCCGTATACCAACGTTCCTACTTCATCCTTATTAAGCATAAAACTCCTATTTCTTGGTTAAATTGCTATTGTAGTGAGGAATGACCCCCACTGGGAAAATTAACCTCCCCCCCCCACCCCAGCAATTTAAACAATGCATGGCATTTGCTGTAGTAATAATAGTAATAATAATAACTGGTTGTTCTCCTACATTCTCATTACAAGGTGTCTCGTGTACACCATGATACTGCCACGTTGATATTTAACGCGTGAGCCTGCATAACTTAACATGACTATCCAACCATCCAAACACACTAACACACACGCAGGTAACTAATGAATAATCTTGGTTTTAATAGGGTTACGTGTAACTTAATTGAGCTGTAGCACACGCGTCTTATAAAAATAAGGCAAAATTTAACTTAATTAACAAAGATAAAACTGTGGTAGTGACTTATTTACTAGAACTAAACTACGCTCCACTACGTAAATAGGTCTAAAAGAAAATTAATTCGATTAAAATATGTTAATTTGTACACATGACTCTTCATAACATTTTCGAATAATTTATTTCATGTAACAAAAATTAGTTTAATGTATGAGTATGTATCTCATCATAAGCAGTCAGTCAAAAGAAACAATACACGTGAGGTTCCACATATTTAATTAATGTAAAATGTCTGCAGTGGAACAGAGAAAATAAAACTTATATTTTAAGAAAAAACTGAAATTTGTGTGATACAAGTTGAAACTAACTGAATACCAAGAATCAAGAACATCTGATAATGTGTCTTGCGTCCCTAGTTATTGTCGGCAAGCTAAGGAAATATTTTTCACTTTAATGTGTATCAAGCTTTATAATACCTTCCTTAAAAATGCCTAACACTTTCTTCTTCTAAAGTAGGTTTGGTTATGATATCAGAGGTAAAATAAAGAAGCTTAATTATTACAGGAAAATAAATGAATAACGTATGAGGAGCGTGTCCGAGAGCCAGTGTGTCGCACCTCAGCTGCAGAGTTACTGCTGGGCGCACGTAAATATCTGCTTTCCCTGAATTATGACATATAATGAGGCCTTATAATGGTTGGGGGCCGAAATAGGGTGGGCATGGGGTCCCCAAGAGGGCCCACCGACCAGCAACATCGACCGGCACGATTCCCACACCGGAGTCCGACATCGCTGGGGATCGAGTCCATATTGTCTTGATGGGGGGCGAATAGTCTAACCACTCGGCCATCGCGGCCCCCAATAATGATTTGAAATGATACTCTCTCTCAAATAAAATGTTGAAAACGGTTGTAAATATGTATATGTGACAACCCGATATTAAAATTATTAGTAATAACCAATTTGCTTTAAATGTTTTCTATTAATACATGTATTCGACGTATTTTTATATAAGTCCGCAACGATAACATTTAGAAAATACATCTGGTCTAAAACTCTCAAATTAGTTGCCGACCTTATAACTACTACCTCTCAACACGCTGGTCTGCAGGTATTTGTCATTTACAGTTTTTTTTTTATTCCAAGAAAATTCTGGCAAACCAATTTGCCCTGAACGTTCCCATTTGATTTCTCAGAAGCAACGTACTTTCCTGCGCTGGCCTCGAGATGAAGGCCAGTTATGTAAACCTCCAAATCAAATAAGTGAACTGAGATGTAGGCCTACACTTACTGCTCTAGTTTAATATTTACTCTTGAGCATTTCCTTGAATTACACATTTAGCTCCGAGTATGGGTTTTAATATTGTGCTTGTAAGTAAGAAATAATTCGTTATTAAATTGTACAGCTGTGCAAATATCGCAAACTTCCGCAGTGTCGTGTTCGAAGTTAATAGCAACTGGCGTGTGCTGTAGCCTAGCGAGTAATTGGCTCAACTTGTAGAAGTGTACGAAATACCTAGCATATTAAAGAATCAAGAGTGCTCGAAGATAGCAAGTAGTACGTCATCGTAACGTTACCTTAATAGAAAAACCTCGAAACTCTATTTCGCATCCATTCATATAAAAGGAGAGAAAAGGTATTTTATTTCCCTCACACTGAGAAAAAATACATCATTTTGTACAGCATTATCATAAATGAAATTTTTAAACCTACTCTTAAAACATTTATTTGTAAATACCTTATTATGATGGTTTAAAAGGGTTCGAATGTCCAATGTTCATAATATGGAGGTACGAGCTTTTACTATTAAGGTAACGATAACACATGTTTTCCTTGTACCATCTATCGTTTTAGTTGAAGCTACTGTTTAATAACAATGTCCGCCACATTTTTCTGTCCTGTACTCGGCGAATACCGGCCATTTGCTGCTGTCATGATACAGCTTTGTACAATATGAGCTCAAGTGTTTATACCATGGCTTGCAACATAATACTACATGATGCAGCTCTATTTTTTTTTCGTTCAGACGATACCCAAAAGCTAAACAGTAATTCGAAAAAAACAAAAAACAGATAAGGTGTATTAGTTGTTAGCAGAAAGGTACTGGAAACATCAAGAGCATTTAAACTGTTTGATGTCTGTAATAATATACATTGAAGAACAAAGTCAATAATCGTGAAGAAGACATAGATAAAGAATTTGACAAACAACCCACGCCTTGATGACGCATTAAGGAAGGCAGTAATCTGGTACTCGTTGGAAATTTGATTTTTTTGGTGAATGTCTAAATAAATTTAAACAAAGGCCTGCCAATTGGCGGATAAGATTAATAAATGCCACCATGTTGGAACAGGAGAAAAATGGTTGGACGAAAACCATTGCGTTCATCCACAAAGGCACACACACACACTCATTCTTTTCGAAACCACAAGCAGTATCTGTGGGGAGAAATACAAGCTGTACAAAAAAAAAAACACTGAACGTATTGTGATATATTTTCGTCTTTATTGAAAGTTATAACTAATAATTCTGGCTGTACAACTGTAATGAAACATAACTCATTATTTTGCAACACAAAGATAGTAACTTTTTCTGTAAAAGGAAACGCATCAGAATGGATTTGGTTGTACCCTCCGCAAAAAGATGTTCCTTGGTAAATTGTCACGTGTATCGGTACATTAGAGCACTTGATTCCACTGATTTTAGTCTTTCCTAGAGTAAACACGATACCAGATACTTGACGGTGCTCGAAACAGTACCGTTGCTGCATGTCATAAATCAAGAAGACTACAGATGGAGAGTTTCTTACGGTGTTTTCAATAGTAGCAGACCTCTGTGAAGCCTAGTAATGATTGCCATGTCAATCTGGTTTTCGGTGGACATAATTCCTATGTTATAAACTTCACTAATGCTGTATACAGCTATCTGGGGTTACTTGAGTTACCTGTGGGTAGGTTATCTTGGGCGGCCTTTTTTTTTCTGGATTCTTTATTCCACGTGTAGCAGGTGCAAGAGAAAAAATAACTAACGTAACACATAACAAACAAGAGCGGAAGTCACGTTGGCGCAGTGGCTTAGGCTCTCATCTCCTACCTATGGGATCTGGATTCAATTCCCGACTAGATATAACTGTGGTTTCTTATGTTAGACTCGTGCACTTGATCGGCAACGTTTTATTTTCCGAAGGATATTCGGTTTCCCTTACCCATTCTTTAAAATAACTCACTTCACACTACCATCATCAACGCTAAAATCCGCACCTAAAATACCCTTCACTCGCTCACCAAAAAGTGCCAACTTAAAATGATCGGTCAGATAAATCATCTAAAGTTGCAGTAAATGAGACAAAAATGTTGCAAATGACATCACAAGTCGCCTCAGGTTTCTTTAATAACCCCATATGGCGATTGCATTTTTTCTGTCTTCCCTTACAGCATATGTGAAATGTATTCCCGTAAAGGGGATCAGTACCCGCTGTTTAGGAATAATGAAACTTCCGCTTTTAATTTCGCCAGTACATTTTCTATTGTGTTTAGGACAACGACAAGGCGCACGACGTATCTCCGTATACAGTTGGTATTGCTTGACTAACAGCGCATATACTACATTTGTGAACATCCACAAAAAAGTCGATTTTATTCCTATGGAAGGTTACTAGTAAAAAATTGAGACAAGTACTGAAGATAAAAGATTTGATAATGCTTAAGAAATTAATAAATGAATGTGCCTTATTAGGCGAAAAATTTAGACAAATCTTTTTGAATGGAACTTGCAGCAGAAAATTAAGAATTCTTAAATGAAGAGTACCGATCCCCCTTAATGCCGCCTTAATGTGGCTCCTTCAGTCGGTGCTGACATTTCTGATAAAACTTACGTTTTATATGTTTTACATGCTTGATGCAATTTTCGACGATAATTTCGGTTCTAAAATTAAACAGAGAAGCCTGATAAAGAGTACGCATAGTAAATTTTGTCTTGCATTGTGACAGACTTACGAAACGTTAACAGTAAGTACTCAAATAGCAGTATGTTTTTGCCGGTTCTGGAAAAGAAGTCTGATGGAGGATTCAGAACCTGCTTGAGGATTTGAGGAGCCATGTTATGACGTCACTGCAATGTTGGATTTGTGTATCCTTGACCTTAATTTAGAGGTCACAGAAGGTTAACCAATGAAAAATTCTACAAAATTCCAAAAACTTCAAAAGAATTTTTTAAAAAAATTCTGAAAAATTTCTAACATATCCCAAAATTCCGAAAAAAATTTCCTTTTTTTTCCTTCGAGTCATCAATCTCACCTTAGTGATTGTCTCAAATCCAGCATGACTCCAATATATTCTCAATGTAGGTAGATGACCCCGAAAAGTAGAGGCCATATATTTAGGGTAGTATTGAGACTCAATCGCTACTTTTATGTAAAAAATATTATTTATTTATATCTGACTGTTTAAAAGTCATCCTAAATTCATATTAATTTATTAATATGTTAATACTATTCTTCAATGTATGTACTGTTTATAAGTTTTGACCCTCTCCCTTCTTTTATATAAAAGTCAATCGGTAACCATTATTTAAAAATTAAATGATTATTATTTTATAAAAATAAGATTTTATATTTTAACATTATACTTATTTAAAAAAATTATTAGTAAATGGTAGTATGTGTTATATATTTTCCTATGGAGCCGTGACGATTTTAATCCATCCCTCTTGCTCGCTAACTTAGCAATACCCGATCGAGTTCTGATAAATTCAGTAATCCTTCTGTTTTAAATTTTAAAAAATAAATTTTAATAAAATTACACATATTACAACAACATTATAACATGCATTATATTTTTCTATAGACTCCCCAGGACAACAAACTATGCCCTTTCTCTCATCAAACTTAGTTATACCTGATCTATTTCCGACAAAAATCAATAAATTTAATGTTTCGAAAACCAGATAAAAAAATGGTTTTAGAAGATAGAATGCGAGAGGTGCACTCTTCGATCCTCGGCTACATCCAAACATGGCGGATAGCACCCAGAAATCATCACTGATACCAAGGAAATAAAGTACTTTATACATAATCCAACAGCTTATACTTCCCCTTGAAATACCTACTAATACAAACACACCTTCTCCTCCCCATCCCCCACACACCATTACCACCAATCCTCCCCCACCACTCCCCCTTCCCAAAAACCCACCACTGTCCCCTCCCCAAACATTTCCACTTCCCACACTCTCCTTCACCTCTTCCGTTTCATCCTAATCAAACACACTCATTCCATCCCCATTCCACTTACCCTACTTGCCCCCTCACGCATCTCGTCCTACTTCTATCTCCCCTCCTGCTCCACCATCTCTCTTCCTCCACACTGCCATGCAATCACCCACCAACTCCTCTTACCTATTACTGCCACGATCACTACCATCTACCCTACCCTGCCTTCTGCGTTACATCTGCACGTATACGACTTTATTTCTTTATAGATGTAGTTGCATATGCTCTAGCAGATACTGCAGTCACTGCAATGTCAATGTATTAGAAACATCCCGCCTGCAACCATACTGGATGAGGTATATCATATTTATATACTAACATTTCCTATCCAGTCTCTACTTTTTTCCTCATTCACTGTAAATGTATGTACAGTATTTTCGAATATTTCACATATAATGATTTACATATATATATTTATAGCCCCCAAACCACAAGGTAGCATCACTTTTTTTAATTGCTTTCAAATTATCTCTTGTCACAAGTATATGTAACAATGTTTGTTTTTAATGCAAAGCTTATCTTCGTAGACAGCATAGGAACAAAAATGCCTCGACTTGTGTCCTCGTTCGTGACACCGGCAGCGGGGGACTCGACGTTTGTAATGTTACTTGAGTAAGTTTCGTCAAGCCAACGAGATTGTTTATGACAGTGATAAAAGTATATTCTCTAACATACTATGCAAGACACCATCTTGGTATTTTTATAGTTGCTATCTTTTGTAGTTGCACATTTGTATTTCTGAAAACATTCTCGATACATACCTTCAGCAGAGGTGACTTAAGATATGTGGGGTGACTTTGGGACACTTTTTTACTATCGTTGTTTTCTAAAATGGTTGACTGTGAGTAAATATTAATTAAAAATCATGTGGATATTGTTATACAGAATTCATCAGAAGTAAAATTCTTGAATCAGGGCTACCATATTTGCGAAAAAAATATTTTTACTGTCCCAAATCCACCGTCTTGCCTAACGACCGTATCACCTCCAAATATCTTAATCTAACCTTCAGGCTATTATTCTTCAAGATACTATCCTTCAGGACATCATTTTTCAAGATACTATTATTCAGGATACTATTCTTCAAGTTACTATCCTTTGGGATACTATTCTTCAAGTTACTATCTTTCAGGATAATATTAATCTGGAAATTAACCATTAGTCTGGATACATATCCATAAATCAGGATACTATTCATGAATGGATTCACTGTCTCTGTATATTTAGTGTCTGTACACATTTAAGTGCACAAA
Source organism: Medauroidea extradentata (assembly GCA_003012365.1). NCBI lineage: Eukaryota > Metazoa > Arthropoda > Insecta > Phasmatodea > Phasmatidae > Medauroidea > Medauroidea extradentata. The sequence continues at coordinate 46,433 of PNEQ01132997.1, read as the reverse complement.
GGTAGCCAAGCAATTTCAGCAATACATGCAGTATTATTGAAATTTTATTTATTAAGTTTTGATACTATAAATAAATTAATTTTTGCGTGTATTTATTTTTACTTTATTCTATAAGTTACATAGACAATTAATAAAAAATACATGTTTTTTTCTACTTAATATAACCTCCTTCCTTCAGTTCTTTACTGTCCAGAAAAAACTGTCCACGTAAGGCCTACCAAAATTAACTCAAGTAACACCAGATGACTATATTCTGCATTAGTGAGGTTTACAGCACAGGAATTAAGTCCACCGAGAACCAAAGTGATGTGGTTTCCCGATGTAAATCACTTGCTCAGTTCATAGGACCCTCATATAATATAAATGAAATAGTACACGATAGTGGGGTATGTAACTTGAGGTAATGTCATTTCAGCAGGATAAACAATATAATGTTTCTTTTTTTAATGAGTCTCATATTCAGCATCAGTTTTCAATGCTTCATTATTACTAAGTCCGTCATTCTCAAGTAAGAGTTTAGCAAGTATACATTCTGCATGGACCGAATCTGTTGCCCACTGTAAATCACTTGTTCAGTTCATATGTCCCTCATCTTCTGTGAACATAGTGTACACAACATTGTGGTTTATGATATATCTGATGACTGTCCCAACTCTCACAAAACTTTCAAAGTAACTGTCGGATAATGTGTAGTGGTGTTTTGAAGTATTGTCATTTTAGCAGACAGAGGTACGTTATCATGTCATATGATAGAATGGTATTTTCAAATAATCTCCTCTCGAAAACTGTCAACCACATTAGTAGCAAATAATTTGGTTTGAAGGGTTCTTATTACAATCAAACGTCTCATGTCGATAAGCATTACAACCAAAGGAGAAGAAGCTGTTACAGTATTGACACTTTCGGGAATCTAGCTTAATTTTCTTGGTAGTTAATAGTAAATATTCTTATAATTTATCCATGCAAACAAAAGGTATATCTCAAAATTCATGTCCCACTTCTCAACGGACTAAAATATATGAATGACTGTCTTGCTAAACTATAACTGAACAAATAAAATATAATTTGGAAAACTCATGAGCGAATGTTAAGGATACTACTTAAGGCCTCAGTTATTTGTCACTGTCACCATCATGCATGGTTGTTCGGAAAACCCACTTTTCATGTCAAAATAAAAAGTTTTTTATGCAACCCGAACAACTATATCTCTATGTATGCAGAAATCATATTCGAGTAATCCATGTGACAAAAATTATAGGACACTGTAAATAATTAAATAGGAAAAAAATTATTCTCGGCCCCATTACCGAAATGTACATTCTTTAGTTACAGTACACATGTAATTAAAAATTATGTAATTTTTTGTATATAATGTCTCATTACCGTATAAAAGTTATTCGCAGTTTCGAAGTGGAGGATAAGCTGTCCAAAATATACACAAACACACTCGCTCACACTCGTACTACCGCACACATGTTTACATACTTTAACATCCACTTACACACATATACACAACTTCACATACTAATCCTCACATAAACACGCATAACACATCATCATATAGACACACAATAACACTTGCAAATATATATAAGTTCACTTGCAGACAGTTTTGTACAGCGACGCAATAGAATGAGTTATAGCCATATTTATTCAATGACTCAACTAAAAGTGTTAACAGATTATTAATAATGTATCAAATTGAATGGGTGAGATGAAAAATGAAAACATTCCATAATTTACCAAAAAAATAACTGATATAGCCAAGTTGTACATTATATGTAGCTTCATTGAGATAATGAAAGAAAGGATTCTAGAAATCCCCACACCGCCATAGAACTTTGAATTTTGAAGTTATATGTAAAAGGGACTCATTCCCTTCTTTACATCAGCATTATGGCATTATTGGCTCTTCGCCATGAGGGTCGCTGCGGTAGTGTTTCTTTTGTTTATGTAGTCTACAGTGTTTTAAATGTACAACGTGTGACATTGTAAATGTGTGGTTAGTATAGTGTAGGTATTATAACATAAAACATACTATTCTAGTAAACGGCACTTGTACTATGAAAATACATCTGTAAATTATTATTTCATCATGTTTCAGAATGCCCTAGACTTGTTGAAGCTAAAAAGGAAAACATTCCTTCAACATTGATTGCATATAACTTTCAGTACATAAAATGTATTGTGTTTTTCAGATAATGTTCCACTTTCTTAAATACTAACAAACAAATGTATGATTGCAAGTTTTCCCATTCAACCTATAGTTTAGTGTCATAACAGTTTTTTCTGTTTTCCCGAAAGTTGGCCAAAGTGAAATATTTTCCTTTTTCATCTCACCCATCTAATTATACTGTTCACAGCTTGCACAACATTTTTTAAATGAAGGTTCACGTAGTGTCGCTTTTGTTTTCTGCGAAATTTTGTTGAAGTGTTCTCATTTATCTCTGGCCCAACTACAACTTCTGCGAACTCAACTACTGCGTCTATATCTTCTCGATTTAACGGCCTTAAAGATGCTTCGCAACATTACGTAGCACAGCATAGGCCTACTATTAGTTTTTCGGTTCTCTTCCTAGTGACACCCATACGCAGTCACCGAGGAGTGGAAATTTTTATATGATTCACCTAAAAGTTAGTTCTTTTAAGACATTATTTTGCATGCTTTCAATTAAATCCACACTACATATTGTTTGGTGGTGACTTGAATGACGTGATTAGCCATGAAGCAATACCATAGCCAGAGTCACCAATGAAACAAGCAGAGTAGTTATACTGCGATATAACATCCCTTACTGCACTTCTTCATATTCTCGCATCGAGCATTGAACCAGGCCACTCAGAGCTAATGCTTGTGAACTTCTGTCTTCGTCACATGTTGCCTGAACATTGATACCGGTAAAACCTTTATGGTTTATGTGCTCCTTGGCAAGCAAGGATTTTTTTAAAATTTAAATGTGAGTACAGTCTAATGCACCCACAATTGTTGGTAAATTAAAGTGTATTTGCTACATGACCTTAGAATTATTTATTTCTTGATCAGTGCTGGGAAACTGTCCAAATGTTACTTTTTTCTACATTTCAATCCTTATAAGTTTTATTTTTAAATTCTGCGAGCGGTCCAGTACAATGACCTCTGCTACTACACTCTGTAATCCTTTTCAGCTGTATAACCCAATATTTCCAAGCAATGGCTTGAAGATAGTGTTTTACCTTGCGTTTCTTCACAAGGTTGCAGAAATCCTGACGTTATAAATTCTTTGATAAAATTCTTGAACAACACTTACAATTCTTATTTCACCATACATACTCCTCTCTCTCTCTCTCTCTCTCTCATGCATAAACTTAGCCATCGTGTATTCGCTTGACATACATGTAGTGTGCACCTCCCAGCACTCCAACATTTTGGAGTCGTAACTATAGATTAGTTGCTCTACGTCTCTTTTTATCACATAAAATGTATAGTTACAACCACATGTCTGGAAACCTGAGATACAACTCTAAAAATAGACCACAACTATAGACGTAGTTGTAACCACCTTCGTATTACACTAAACGAAGTTACATCTGTGAAATACTGTAGTGTTATCATCAACTACATTTTAATCACTTCACCCCATTAATTGTCTATGTAAAATAGAGGAAATAAAGAATAAATAAATAATGGAAATAAATTATCTCTCGGGTTACAACTAACTATTTCAATAATACTGTGTGTTTTGCTGAAAGTACTCAGCTAACTCATTGCGTTTTAACCACATATATATAACTGTGATACAGTAGTTTGATCGAACCCAGATTGCTGGATATGTATCTATACTGATGGATAATTTTCGTATGGAAAGTATCCAGAAGGATTGTATCCTGAATACCAGTTTTCTGATGGATATCCTGAAGAATAGTATCATGAAAAAAAAAATCCCGACAGTAATAACTTAAAGAGTAGTATCCTGGAGGACAGTTTCCTGAAATATAGTATTTCGAAGAACAGTATCCCGAAGGAAAGTATCCTGCAGGATAGTAACATGAAGAATAGTATTCTGAAGCATATCCTGAAGAACAGTATCCTGAAAGATTAGGGTCATGAGGAATAGTATCCTGAGTATTAGTATTCAATTTGTCGGATATGATAGCGTTCGTAATCAGCTTGGTGGTTTATTATCAACAATATTACAATATGAGGAAAGTGTAATATGCTGAGAATATTTTCAGGAATATAAAATAACAACTTTAAAAACTGGCACCTAATAACTATAAAAGTGCCAAGATGGTGCCTTGCATAATATGACAGAGGAGGAGGTTTTATTGCTGGCATAAACAATCTCGCCGGATTGAGGAAACTTGTTCAAGTGACATTACGAAACGTCGAGTCCGCTGCTGCTGATTTCACGAACGAGGACACGAATCGAGACTGTTTTGGTCCAATGCTATCCATTAAGGTAAACTTTGTATTAAAAACTACGACTTACAGAATTACGTAGATCAAATGAAGTTTACGAAAGTGATGTATTTACTTAACTTCTGCGTTTGACGCATATTAATTTTAATGTTTCAAGGATTATCTGCAAAAAAACTCGTAAGTACTTACACACATTTTAACATTAAATGTGCAAAAAAGTAGAGGCATGATATAAAATGGTATTGTATGAAACTGACATACCTGAACCAATATGGTTGCCAACTATGGGTATGGGATATTTTTGATAATTTTACATATCTGTGGCAGTGGTATCTACTCGAGTATATGTAACTGAGAGCTGTGAAAAGAGAAAAACGTATTGATTTATACATAAATACAAATGGCAGGGTAGGGTAGTGAGTGGGGGTGGGGAAGTGTGAAGGGGAGTGATAAGGACGAAAAGGGAGGGGGTCAGTTAGGGAGTGTTTCAGTGGGTACGTATGCTGGGAGAGTATATATAAGCTGTATTGTCATGCATAAACCTCTCAGGTTCTTGGTGTGAGTGATGCTGTTCGAATGCTGTCCGCCATGTTTGAAAGTATTCAAGGGTCGAAGAGTGCACGTCTTGCAAGTAAATACCAAAATTATGTATATGAACTTGTTTATTATATATTTAAATTGACTTTATTTAATCTATCGCGTATAGCTAAGTTAGTATGAGGGAGAGAAGGGAATGTGAACCTGGAGGGCTTAGAGGAATATATCTTGCGTTTATTATAATTAAAACTACGTAATTATGTTTAATTATTGTTTTTTAAGAAAACTGATTGTTTTAATTTATTGAAAATCGATGGGATATTGCTAAATTAGCGAGAAGGAATTTTAGGGTGTAGTCATAAAAAATGTATAGGAAAATATCTCGGATGTATTTTAATTACAGACTAATATTATCTGAAAACTGAGTATGTTATATATTTTAAAAAATATTATTTAATTGAATTTATTCTAAATCTATCAGGTATAGCCAAGATAGGAGTTGGGTTTTAGCAATTACTATTTGTAGTATTAGCATTTAAACAAAATGTTTAGATAAAATACAATAAAAAATTATTTTAAGGAAGCAGAGCTATAGATTATGAACAGTATTTGCATTCAAGTAAAATGTTTAAATATAAAATTTTAATTTTAAATAATACACATTAAAACGTAAAATAATTTTAATTAAAGAATTACTCATTTTCACTACATTCGACAGTGAGGAAATAAGATTACTAGAGGGCCTGAAATTGGGAAACACACGTGTGATGTCCTTTAATTACTATTCCTGAGCAGACATCAATCACATACGTTGAGTAGTTTTCGAATAAATTTCTTTTTGTTGAAGCTTTACAGACTGCTCAACGATATGGGCAGGCGGCCATCTTAACGGCATTCCTACTCCTGAACCCTGGCCTGGTGAGAGCAAATATAGGGCTGTACATGATATATACAATATATTGTATTCAATTGGGCTTAATTATCTATCGAACCGACATATTTACTTTTCTTGTACACTCGACGCTGATTACATTGCTATTGGATATGTTGTTCTTTTACTATACTAAAAACTGTACGCAAATATTTTCATGCAAACAAATACCTACTCGAAACTGTGACCATAAACTTTTTCCATATTTTGATTCACGTAGCAATAAATATTTTTCACTTCTTAATGCTGAAAATGGCTTTTATGGGAAAGTGGTATCGTGAATTATGACTGAGCTACACTATAACGTGTAAATAGCTATTCTTGCTCCCGCCAGGGCTATTAGGTAGGTAATGCCCTTAAGCTCTGATCGATTTTCCTTCACTCGCCTTCTATTTGAATTGTGTGCGCAGATGCAGAGTTCTGGCGACAGACGGCGCAGCAAACGCTAAAGGAGCAATTGCGCAAGGACAAGATCTTCGGAAGGGCGAAGAACGTTATCTTCTTCTTGGGGGATGGCATGTCCATCCCGACCCTTGCGGCTACTAGACTGTATGTCGGTCAGCAGCGAGGCTTGTCCGGCGAGGAGCAGGAGCTGTCCTTCGAAAAGTTTCCCTACACAGGCCTGTCCAAGGTACCTCGCACACAATGCGTGCTTACAATAAGTAACTTACTAGCAATAGGTATAAAGCAGTCATGACAAATTTAGAACATTTGAAAACAGTTTTATTTACAGCAGTTATCAAAATGTGGTTTTACTTTGAACTTGGTCGTTACCAATTGAGCATGGTGAAATTTATAGAATTTGTCCGTTATTTAGGCTGCGCAGCTATGTTTATTTTAACCAGTTACACAAAAATACAAACAGGCTTAAATAAAAACCTGGCTTGAAAAGTGTTCAATTTATCCTAACCCGCCTAGGTATGCTCATCTACGCGACCAGGTTTTTTCTCCACCACCAGTTATATCTATACAATTGCAGTCAGTTCAGGATTTTAAGTTGGTGGGATTTTAAACCAAGTTTTCAAATTTAATAATTAAAAATAATATTTTACTAAACACGACAGCAGTACATTTTTATGTTATTTTATTTATGTTTCATAAAGTATTTGTTTCGTAGTTATTTATTCGATATTTTAGACGAAGTGTATTCATTTTCACTTCGCCATATTTACATTCCCATGCCGATCGGCATGTCTCGTCTGCTAGAGCAGGTCATCCTGTTCTTGAGTAGGATTAACCACGAAGGGGTAGAAAAGCCTCTCACGTGACTTATTGACCGCTTGGAAACGTTACTCGGATTATTATTTAAACGCCTCAAGCCGAAGATTCGCTCTACCTTTTCAAACGTCGTGGCTTACTGTACGACTTACGTCTCTGCGCTTTGACAGAACCTTCTGCGCGGATCTGTTCCCATATAAACTCACTGTCATGGCTCCGTCACGTAAATGTTAAGTCGAATAACATAATATGGGTGTATTAATTAAACGGCTGTAATTAAGTGGGTTTGCTCAGTTACTTGATCAGGCTGGCTATATCACTAGTTTAATGTTTAAAAGCCTACAAGCAATTAAGGGCCTCGTTTTTCATTGAACGCTCAAAAACGCCACTTAAGATACTGCAATCTACCACTCACAGGATGTAATGAGCAGAAACCAAACATTACGTTTACGTTAGTGTAAATTATTGATAATAACTACAAATACAATGCAAGTGAAATGCAGCATGTTTGCCGAAAATGCTCCAGTATGATTATATGTTGAGTGATAGGTCAAATACACGTTGTAAATGTACTGTTAATTAACAATAATATGTATTTATTTTATATTTGAAAGATAAAGTCTCCTGATGTCAACACAAATAAGCTTTAAATAAGTGTACTAAGTAAAATACTAAATACGTAATTTGTGTAAATATTTTAACTTATATAACTTACCCAATACAAAGATGCGTTGGACATTTGTCTAAAATTAACCGTGCCACTGTGCACGCCATAAAACAAAGAAAGGGTTCAATATATTTTAACACTCAAATAATCGTGAACCACATTCAGGAGTGAATATAATTTTAACACCAGGTTTAAGACTTAATGCGTGTGAGACTAACAAGATTTTCAATCAATTTTAGATTTTAGTAAAGACGTGCATTCACTATACATTCGTTACGCAAACAAAGTGAAAGTGATACGTATTTACTAATACTAAATTTCTAAAAGTTGGGTCTCAATGTTGATATTACCAACCGAATGTATTTGACACGAGATGTGTGCTACTTTTACAAGCGTTCAATTTTTTTAGTTTCCATGGAGTGCGACACGAATAAACGAAGTCGCATTTCACAGAATTTAATATCTCGTCCACATGTTCCAACACTGAGATCCAAAGCCAATTATAAGATGAGCAAGTTATACTGTCAAGGTATATTGCAATCAACGATCCACCATTTTTAACAAGTTTTATTAATCACATGTGCCCTCGACAGTAAACGTGTCAACAACGCGACGCTAGCAAGAGAATTTAAATGAACAAACAACGATAAAACACATGTTCACGAAACCTACGCAAAGCTACACATAAATATAAATCAAGACGTCAGCTTAGAAAGCGGTCAGCCAAAACCAGAAATTTAGACAAGCTTAATTTATTACTTTATATTCTACATGATTGCTGCCGCCATGCAAGTCACGGGGAAGAAGTCCCCAACTACAAGACTATTGATCACGCGTACTTACATTCGTCCCTGTGCACAGGATTACCTCCAACGCATTTGTTCTATGCTCCGACGACTACCGAGGGTATAAGACCCCGCAGTAGTTGCGCCCACTCACTTGGCCAGAGCTCACGGAAGCGCATGCGCGATTGGAATGTGAAGAAGAGGAGAAGCGTTACAGAGAGCTTAAATAAAATCAAATAAAATCGCGTCTATAGCAAACATAGTGCAATAAAGACCTGCTGCACCGCCCGTCGCCGACGTGCTCTAGCATCACGCGGTGCTGTTTGAACTGCCTCAAGCTGAAATTTTGCCCTGCCCTCTAACCTAATGACTTATTATAACCACCTTTAGTACTGCCACTAAGGCGGGTGTCTTACTGGCTAACTACGTATCCATTATATCTACTACACTGTGCCGTCAGCGTGGGTCATGTCAAGCTAAACCGTTTTTCAAAATAGCATTATTATTATTATAATTATTATTATTATTATTATTATTATTATTATTATATATGCCTACAACATAATATAACTTATATTACGAAATGGCGTGTAGTGAATGATATAGAAATAACTCTTTAGGTACATCTATAACAAACACTTAAAAAAAGATTCTGTGGATTCTGAATATGAACAAACCACTGGTTCTTATCACGCAGACAATGAATCAAAGAAGAAATGCTATTGATGCTGTGCTCGCATTATTTTTACCACTCTGAAATTCCAAACGGTGCGTACTGTTTTACAATTTTCGATTTTGTTACATGTTTTTATACAATTTGTTTCTTTGTATGTGTGTGTATGTAATTAATTTGCAGCAGATGTCAGCTCCCGAAATGTAGTGAAAAGTCGGCCTTTGAAAATCTACTGTGTCCTTTTGTATCTTCATCGTTGTGTTGTCTAGTCTGTTGTCTGTGACGTCGCGTTGTTATCCTGTCTTGTGTCCATTATTGTATTTGTTCCAGTATTGTCTGTGCTGTCTTAATTGTGATGTCCTGAGTTTTACACATTAGTTTGTTTCGTACTTCGACTTTTATATTTGGTTGTTTATTATTATTATTATTATTTGACCTTTATTTGTTTTTGACTAATTCCTTATGGGATCTTTTATGTTCTGTTGTTTTGGTTTATGTATGTGTTGACTACAGCCAACTCGGTTTGTTTTCTCTTTTTTCGTATTTCGTTGTTTGTCTTTCTTAGTCTCTTTTTAAGATTTCTGGGACGACATAATATTGCAAAGGTGTATGTACACAATAATACGGCTGGTCATTCTGTCCCATTGCATGAAACATTCAAAGACATTAAAGAGTATTGCGAATTGAAACTGGCTGACCCAGTTAAAAGTGTTAGTTAATTTGAATAGGATGTTTCATAATACATGGAACCCCCTCGACTGGCGCGTTACATAAGATCATCAGATCATCAAACAGTTTTAGCCTTGTTTCTAAGTTGTTACAAGATTATATTTTTATTGTAATATTGTGTGACATGGTCTCCTCTGATTGACCACTTCCATTATTGCAGTGTGTTTGTTGTATACATCGAAAGCTACGTTGGACACGATGTTGGAGTCATTAATTTTGTATAATAGCTGTATTCACTACAGTGTTAGTGTATACAATTGAGTTAACAAGTGGTTTTCATTCTGCCTGATAAGCAAGGATACAATGGTTTTCAGTTTGGAGAAATTGCGGGTGAGTCTTGGGCGACCTGTATGCCTTATTCCGAGAGAAAATCGAGCCAGCTGCAAATCTTCAATAATTTCGTTTGAATAATTCGTTACAACATTCAGTTCATAGTACAAAAACTTATAATAAAAGTCTCAAGTCATGGAGTCATATGCTACAAAAACCGCTCACCATTTAATATAACAGAGCTAGTTGTATAGAAAATGTGGAATAAATTAGGAAATTAGATCAAATACAACATTTATGTATGATTTCATTTCAAATTTAGTGTCCCGTGTATACCAACGAAGTTTATCCGACATGTTATGATACTATCTGTATTCACAATAGCGTAACAAGTAGTGTAGTAGGTAATATTTACGTTTACCGTAAAGTTAATTTTCGAAGAAATAATTAAAAATTTAACAATTGTAAACACAATATTTGGCTCCATACGGAAGGTAACAAGTTTGTCCGAAAGTTAAAACTAGCCCGTGCAATAAAAATGACTTACGACACCGCAGATAATTTGTACAAATTGTAACCTAAATTTAGAATTAATATCAATCGTTACTTATGTTTTTCGACAAACTACAATAATTAATTCTAATTTGTGGAATTCTTTATATCAAATTTATTTTATTTTAGAGGATTTATTTACGTCCTCGGTTTTATGACGTTAAGCTTATAAGGGACTGCTTACAAACTACCTAAACCTAAGAAAACGACGTAAACGTCCATGGCAGTGCGGGGATTCGAACCTATGACCTCTTGCTAAGCTGTCGACCACGCTACGGAGGTCGACTTAGAGATCAATATTAGATATCTTAGAAATAGTGGGAATAATGCAGTAATAGTTTAATTTAAAAGGTTAGCCAGAAAAAGAAATCCTCAATGTTTCAAATTCCGTTTCACGTGATAAACCAGATATCAATTCGTAGCTATAAATATGAAAATGTCACTATAGTAAAATTGCGATGGATTTTCGCATAAATGCATGTAAATAAACAATCTAATGAATAGGACAGGGAGTATTGAATGAGTGAAAAAAAAGTATTTATTTGTTTCTGAGATGTGAAGTATGTTTGTGTGTGTTATGGCAGAGTTGTTAGAGGAGTACTGAGGCATGGTTGTTGGAGTTGTGGCATGTTGCTGACATAGAGATAAGGTATCTTTGAGCAGGTTGTTGCAATGTTGGCGGAGAGATAAGGTATATTTTTGTAGTTGTTGGAATGGTGCTAAAGAGATATGAGGTATGGCTGCTTGTGTTGTGATAAAATGTTGCTAGGTTGCCTAATATGTTTGTTGTTACGGTAATGTTGCTAGCGGAGGGACTAAGTATATGTTTGCTTATTGTGGCAATGTTGCTAGTGGAATTATGAGGTACGGCTGTGTTTTCTGGCAATATAGCAAGGGAAAGATTTGGTATGTTTGAATGTTTATTTTCTACGTTACTAGTGCAAAGATAAGGTATGTTTGTTTGTGTTGAGGCAATGTTGCTAGCAGAGAGATGTGTTATGTTATCGGGTGTTGTGAAAATGCTTCAAGTAGAGAGATGAAGTTTATTTGTTTCTGTTGTGGCAATGTTGCTAAAGCCGGCCTCACGCGATGCCTAAATTCCTGTTACCTTCTGCTATACCTATGGGCATAAAAATATTTATGGCAGATTCTGAGTTGTGGGTATAGCAGAAAATGGTGCGTGGCTCCTCGCTCATATTCACATGGTACCCAGAGTGATAACAGAAATCGCATAACACCACCGCCACATTTTTTAATGGTCGTTTTGTTCATTGCAACATGGATCG
>PNEQ01132997.1:13348-34286 GCA_003012365.1 Medauroidea extradentata | reverse complement strand
AGAACTGCACTCAGACGCAAGCAGAAATGCTACCAGAAAATGGGCATAGAAACTGCTATGAAATTGGGCATCGTGTGAGGCCGGCTTAAGTTGGCAGATGTATGCTCGTGGGTGTTGCGGCAGTGTTGATAGCGGAGAGATAAGGTATGTTTATGGGTAGTGTTGGCGGTGTTTCTAGCAGAAAATTTAGGTCAGGTTGTACGTGTTGCAGCAATACTGCTAGCGGAGAGGTGAAATATGTTTCAGTTTCTAACGCCAATATTCCTATCAGAAAGATTAAAATGTTTTTACGTGTCACAGCAGTGTTGTTAGCATGGAGATGAGGATTGTGTTTGTGTGTGTGTTGCGACAGACATACTGCGTTGACGCTCAGGTGGCAGATTCGGCATGCTCAGCGACAGCCTACCTGTGCGGCGTCAAGGCCAACTTCGCCACCATCGGCGTCAGCGCTGCTGTCCAGAGAGGTGACTGTAATGCACAGAATAACACTTCTAACCACGTAACGTCCATTCTCCAGTGGGCACAGGTAATGATTATTTCCATTCATATTTCCTTACAGCGTAACTGCCGTACAGTTTCATATCGTCAAGTAAATACCAACACTTACTAACGCAATTTCTATAGTTTTGAGATACTGACTAATGATGTTCAGTGGTTCCTTTGGTAATCATGTTATGAAGTATGTCAAAACGGATTACTGAAAATATTTTGTGATAGAAGTTTCTGGAATATTAATTTCATAGAAAAAAATACTTTATAAGTGGTAGTTTACATTTCTGTGTAGTAGACTGTATTAAATAACAGAAACTATATTTTTGTATTGCCTACTCTTTATTACATTGTGAAATAACTTAGATTCGTTATTACCTAGATAACACAAATAATCCAGTTTTCAATTTATCTTATTCTTGCCATCACGTGACGAGATACATTGCGACTTGGTAACTATTATTGCTACACACATAAGTACACACACTATGTACCACACATTGAGTTAGTACGTAGATGAGGTTAAGACATCGTGATTTTTTGCTGAACTGTGGTAGCTTGTACTTCCACAGGCTTGGATGATTTTATGTGGCCTGCTCCAATTAGCCGCAAGTCTGGCACATAACTTCTTGTTGCCTGCTGTCAGTGGGATGTTTTGGTGTACATGTGCTGTCCTGGTTGAAGGCGTGCTGGTAGTTGCTCTGTGAACTGAAGCCATTGATGTGTGTAATGCCTTTGATTCCGTCTCATATTTTCTTGCCAAGCTTACCTTTGTTTTACAAGCTCTTCGGTTTTCTCCGACTCTTCCCTGTCTTTGCCGGGGTGCAATAGAATTCGCCAGACAGTTTCAAGTTGCTGCCCTACAAGATTGTGGCGGGTGTCTAAAGAGGGTGGTGGCCAGGTATTCGGCCCAACTGTCGTGTGTGTTGCCCACATGGAGGCACAGCTGCGTCGTCAAGTCCTAGTTATACTGTTCCTTGGGGTTGGCAAGGAACTTTAATTTTGGGGTGGTGTGGTGTTGTACCATCCACTTTTCACAAGCATCGTGCCACTTGGCTCCCGACAACTGTGACCCACTGTAATGTTAATAAATTCCAGCCGAGCGTCTCTTCCATGCATGTACTTAGTACAGCATAGGCCTACATCTACAGAACATGTCAGTCACAATGTGAATAAAGCGCTTCCCAGTTGCTGTACCTGGATACAGTCCCATGATGTCTATGGGTACCGACTCGTATAGTCTGTCGGGTAGGCATGGCTGCTATTTGTGTTTACCATCTATGTATTGGGATTTGAACTGTTTGCATGTGACACAGGTACGGAAGTAGGCGCATAATTCACAGAACTGATTTCGGGGTACTAGACAAGTCTCCTGAATGTTTGGTACGCACCTGGATCCTTGCAAAGAGTCCATCGTCGGTGTAACATTAGATGTAGTTCTTCTCACTCTCGGACACAAATTATTTCCACGGCCCTTCCTGCATGGCTAGCCGTGCCTAAACTCTGCCGTTGATCACTCTCCAGCGGTCCCATCATGCCTGTCCCTTCCGTTGTATGTTATTGTCAGCTTTAAGTGATGGTTTGTTGGGAAGCTATTACGAGCTCGTAAACAGTGTTGACATTTTCCTGCTGTTCTTTTGCAATCACGTGGTAAAAGTGCGCGCCCTGGGGAATATTAGCAAAAAGGCAGGATATCGTCACAATCGGTCTCGTCACTTGCTATGACATCAGCGCACAGTGTGTGTGACAGTGCATTGGCCAGGTGGTTGTCATTGGCTGCCATGTGTTCTACTTCGCAGTCAAACCCCTGTAGCGCCATTGACCATCTTTCCATATTGATGCGCGACTCGCGCATTGATTATAAATTGAGGCGGTGAGTTGCAAATCTTGTCTTATCCATTTTGTAAAAAAATTAGATAGTTATATTAATGCATTAAGATGGTTGCAAAGCATGTCTCGAAAGTAAAATTTGTGAATAAAACAAACATAATCGAGTACTTAAAGCATGGTAAATATCGGTGTTGCCAGCAAAACTTGCCTAACCCATTGACGTTGTGCTGATTTATCTCGAAACCATCTTTGTTGGACAAGACAAGTTTTGCAACTCACCGCCTCAAGATAAGGCAGCGATTATCCTTGCACAATATGACCTGCTGGTATTCTAGACACACAGTACTGCTTCATTCCACAAACACGGGTCAATTACTCTTATTCGTTTACATAGCATTTATTTTCTGTCGGGCAGAACTTTGTATTCGAGTAAACTATGATGCGCTTTTCTCCATGTTTTCTGTAACAATACAGAACCACACCAATCCCTTCTTGATTCGAGTCTTTCTGGAGATACAGTGTGCGCTGACAGTCGTAGTGCACTGAAGTCTCGCACTGCATGAATTTGGTCTTGATATCTCGAAACACTTGGTCCGCCTCTGTTGCCCGTATGTACCGTTTCTGGGGTGATAGTAACACTGTGAGCAGTGCTGTAATGATTGCGAAATCTTTAATGTGTTCACGCAGATAATGAATGAGCCCGTAAAATTCCCTGAGCTTTTTCGGGTGGTTGGTGTCTACACTTATCCACCAGATACAGATGTTCAGCATTGTATTCGAATTCCTGTTCGCTCACTATGCGTCCAAGAAATTCAGTGATGGTCTTGCTAGTATAGCATTTCGGTACAACACTGGTAAAACTGTTTACCGCTAAGCATTCTAGGAGCAATGACAAATGGGCCAGATGGTCTTCCCAGGTATGTGACCACGTCAGCACACCATGTAAGTATGCCAATATAAATCTGCCAGTTACACCATTCAGCACATGTACCATCATCTCTTGAAATGTAACGGAGCCCCTTGGAGACTAAATATCATAGCGTAAAATTGGTATGACTGCCATTGGGGGCGGTGAATATGGTTTTCTCCCAGTCATCCTGGTGTACTGGCACATGCCAATAGCCACTCCATTGATACAGGGAAGAAAATAATTTTCGTGCGGCCAATGGTGTTCACAGCATTCTTCAAACTGATGTACTGTGGTGCCACATATTTGGTAGCCATGTTTACATGCTGTAGATACACGAAGGAAAAAAACGTCACATCCCATCTTTTTTTGGTGATACTATGATCGGGGAATTGAGTCCACTGTTAGCTGACTCCATTACAATCTCTGTAAGCGTTTTTTGGATATGTCACATTACAATTTTATATTGTTGTAGCAGATAAACCCTGAGTGTGTATATATAGGTTGACATTGTTGAATTCTATTTTGTGCTCGGTCACCGCGTTGCACTTCAGGATACTGTTGCCAGCGAATACCTTGCGCCTCTCGCCTTATAACTGCTGGAAAGCTACCTGGTATGCTGATGGAACGTCATTGGAAGTACCACACAACTTAACCATGGGTGCACAGTTATATGATGGTTATACCTTCGGTAGTGCCGAAAGGGATGTGTCGGGCTGCGGACTCTGCTACTGTGTTCTACTTCACGAGCCACGATAATCCAGTATGGCATCTTCTTTCAAATCAGACATAACCAAGGTTAACCATGGTGGCCTCAATGACACGGATGTGCATAACGACATTTGCTTGTCCTAGTGCCTTACATTTCGCATATTTAGCTGCTGTGTGATGGGTTGTCTACAGTACTTGCTTTGGAGTGGGCATTGTATTTTTGCATGGCATCGCTGTAGTTGGCAGCTCAGCTCGTTCAACTTCTTGTGGTGCATAGTTGTTCATCGGCGGCACTTCCGTGCCATATTCTGTGATATGTTTTCATATCTGTCGCACCGAAAATATCCCATGAGTGACCTAACTAACTCTGTGGTGGAAAAAACTGTCCTCGTGAAACTTAGCTGGGTATCCTGTACACTGTACAGTGGTCTGTCCCTTGAGCACACACATAATTTTAGCACATGTTTCGCTGCGACATCACTGATTAGCTGTGAACTAAACTGTCAGTGATTTAATTAGTATAGCGAACGTACATGGTGGCGGTATGGAAGGTCTAGTAACTCGTCTCTGGCTAATGCAACCCACAGTTGCCCAACGTCCATGAGAGAGTGCAGTCGGATGCTGCCTGTAGGAGCGAGTCGCGGTTGTCGCAGAAGAGGTCCTGTGGGGGCCAGGTCAGTTTCAGTAGCTTCATATAGCTCTTGTGGTTCACTGGATAATCTGGTACGAGTTTTATACAGTCTTTGCACACATAGGCGATGACACCATACCCACCGTGGTAAGACATTTCACGGAAGTGCAGCTGCATAGCGTGAAGCAATCAGCTGTCCCATGAGGGTTACCGACCTCAGCATGGCACTGTAAATCCCACTCGCGCGCGGTGAGAGGAGATGGCCCACCCAGCATCCAACATTCTCCCTCTGCTAAGCAGTGGAGGAGGGGTACACTGGCCCTATGCAACACACCACACAGCCACACCTTGATGTAGTAGGGGTGTGGAGGTGAGTACTGGAATGCGGTCCCTAGATGTCTAACTTCTTTCAATGCTTCTTCTTGTTTCCCTGCAAATGGCGATGCTGACCTTGTGGTAACGGTGTATCGCAAATTTCCCGACCTTGTACCATGTGTATATTTGCGATCTATGGCTCAAATGGAAGCCACTGGGTTACGGTGCCAAATCGATGCTAGCAGAGAAACTGATGAGCTAAATTTAGTGGTGGCTCATAACACCGGAATGTGCCACAGCAATACAAGTCCACATGGCGAATTTCCCATCTAGGTGCCAGCCAGTTCGGTGAATATTTGGCACTTGGTAGAACAACACACTTAATTATAATTTATTGGTTTGTGGACATACACCATTGCTCATGTTTTTCTGACCAAACCTGTGTTGAATGACAAAGTACAAAAAAAAAAAAAAAGAACAAGATAAAACAATTATGAAACACACACGAAAATAATTGAAGAAAAAAGCAATCCCAGAAGATTATTTTTAATAATTATTATATTAGACAACAAAGAATTCTATCTCTAGAATTCTTTGTTGTCTAATATATTAATTATTTAAAAAACTAACAGAATTCCTCTGGGAATGCTTTTTTTTCTATTTTTTATGTGTTTTATATTTGTTTCTTCTTTTTTTTGTACTTTGTCATTCAACAAAGGTTTTGTCAGCAAAACATGAGCAATGGCGTATGTCCACAAATCAATTAATTATAATTGTAAACTTCCATTTCAGCAGACATTTAAAAATCTCAACAGTACACTAATATTCCCAAACAATCGGTTGATGGCAATGGCTTTAGTAACCTACTTTCCCCACTCGTCACAATCATACTTACATAAGGGAGCATTGAGGCTCTCCCCATGCCAATAAAACTATTTCCGGGCACCTGGACACTCAATTGTAGATATGTACGATTATATGTTTTAAGGGCCTAGCACCTTCATGCGAGATTTGACAAATAAATAAAACACCTCATAAATGGCAAAAGTTATATGATGGCATCATGTACATTCCACTATTAATTCAAAAATGGACATGACTGTGCAATAAGCAGGCTCGTACCTCAGCCGTCCGATGGGCATCACTATAAAGTAAGGTCCGAGGGCACGAAAAAGGTTTAAGATGAAAGTCATGCCCCTGGGTGCCATGCAAGTCAGCAGCTTAGAAGCGACAATCCATGAAAATTCCCCATTACATAAAATAAGCTACATCAGACAGAGATGGTAATGGTGTCCTGAAATGTCGCAGACCGACCTCCCCTACGCAGCGCCTCCTCAGCATGGTCAGCGTAATGTGCCTAGAGGGTCACGCCGAAACCTCGCAAAACACTAAATAACTAATAACAAGGTAGTAGAATTTATTTCATAATAATGCTTGCTGATTGCTATCCTCATAAGTTTAGGACGAATATATTTATGAAATATGTAGAATTTACATGTAGTGTAATTTTAATGGCATTGTTATTTTAACATAAATTCCAGTTACGTTTTAGAAGCACCAAGAAATACCTGAAAGGTCTAGAAAATTAGGAGTTACTAAATAAGTTTAAAACATTTTCGAAATGATTCTGCTGCATGAGCGTAATTGTTGAGCGAGTCCATGTTACCAACCACGTGTAAGGGAATTTTTTTTGGGGGGGGGGGGTTTCCTCCCCTCCTTGTAGCTCATTTACGAAAACTTATTGTAGGACACTTTGCGTACTGCAAATAATTTAGCCCTCGCAATACAATTTTATGCCAATGATCTAACACTGACTCACTTTGCTGTAGCACTCTTGATTCACTAGGGACATAACAGGCAAACATTAAGCTGAATTAGAAGTACAAAAGGGGATCATGTTGTGACCATTTGCTTGTAGTTATATTTAATTGGGCTACACTGGGACAGTATTCCGTGCACCGTCGGTAGCGTCGGGATGCCGTAACCTCTTGTAAAGGCGTCACAAGGTGTTACCAGCTACCTGATGTTATTACCCGCCGGCGTCCTTTAAGCCCTATACACAATTTAATTATTTAACATTTGACTTTACTTTTCCGCTACTTTGCCGGTTTTGTAAATACACAATACATGTAAAGTTAAAGAAACGACAGTTGAAAAACGATTGGAAAACTGTTTTTCGAAACGGAAATATTGTGATATAATTCATTACATATTTATCGTAAAAGCATATCACGGATATATTTAAATAATAAACCCTATTTTTTTATTTATTAAATTATTTTATCAGAACAAACGCAACGCCATCTATTGACGCAACTTAAAGTTCATTTACGAATATTTCTCAAACGCTACTTACCACGTACTTACCACGTTTTTTCGAGTGCGTTTAAGAAAAACCTGTTATTTTTTCACAAACTCCCAATAATGGAGAACAAAACTGTACTCAGAAATAAACATTTTTCGTTCTAGCACACATAATCAGCTGGTTATTTGCGAACGGCCATCTTGACATTGACTTTAGGTTTCGGTTTTTTCGGAAACGTAAAGCTTTGGCGACGCCATTGTGTACGCTACCATAAGAAGCCATGTATTGAAAGCTACCGTAATGTCAAATGTTAAAGTCAAATGCTAAAGTTTTCAATTGTATATAGGGCTTTACTCTCGTGGCCATAGTGGGGGAGTGCGGTGCACCAGACGGACTGTATTGGAAGGAGACGTGGCGGTCCATGTTATTTTGTTATCAGCATATACCCAGGATACAGTTTTTGTCTTCTTTTTGTAGTAAATCAAGGGAAGGCCCAAAATACTACTCCAGAAGATCATGAATGTCTTCGCGGTCACTATTTGAACTGTTAATTTTACTTTTTCAGACATGATTGCAAGGCTGCGACTCCTGCGAACTACCTGAATTACGTGTGTTTTAATTGGTGTTGTAAAAAAAGAAAATGTGTTTTATTTATGAAAAATTATCGTCCTATAGATTTTACTTTCACATATCACGTTTTTAGCCTACATTCCGAAGGAAAAAGTAGGCATATGAGTTAAACTTTCTGTCTGTGTGTGTGACGTTTATGTGTTAGTGTGTATTTGTGTGTGTCCCCTAAAATATTTGGAACCAGTGGACCGAAATTCATCAAACATTGTACACATATAGTAATTTGTAATCTGATTTGACTTTTATGTATTTCGTTTATTCCATGTTCGTATTTTCAAAATGGCAGCCATATTTCCATCAACCTAGCTATCTAAAATCGTACTTTAGAATTTCATCAAACTTGATACACACGCACACACTACATACAAAGTTGTCTTGACTTTTGTGTATTTCGTTTATCCTGTGTGCATATTTTAAAAATGGTAGTCATTTTCATATTTTAGCATAGTATCACATATCTTAGAAAAAAATATTTTTCAGAATTGCACCAAACTTGGTACACATATACTACATACAAAACTGACTTAAATAATTGTGTGTTTAGTTTACTCTCTGTGTTCATATTTTCAAAATGGTTGCCATTTTTATATTTTTAGCATAGTATTACATTATATAAGGAAATATTTTTCAGAACTTCAATAATCTTGGAACACATATTCTATACACAAAGATAAGTTTAATATTGTGAATTTCATTCATCCTGTGTTCATATTTTTGGAGTGGTGGCCATTTTTATATTTTTAGCATAGTTTAACATATCTTAGGAATTATTTTTATTATTTTATTATAATTTTTTTTTAAGGATTTTACCAAACTTGGTACTCGTCTAACACATACAAATCTGACTTAAATATAGTGCATTTCGTTCATCCTTTGTTCATATTTTAAAAATGGTAGCAATTTTTATTTTTTAGCATAATATTCCATATCACAGAAGTAGTATATAATAGTTCCTTTTGGCCCATGGAGTCGGTGAGAAGATTTTGGTCAAGTGAGGATTTGTCCACCATGTTGTGATGTCATGCCCCCAGCCGCCATGTTGGATGTCCTTGACCTTTAATCTGACCTTGAAACCAAGGTCACCAAGTGTCAAATTACCAAAATTTTCCAACATTTCAAAAAATTTTTCCACAAATTTCAACAAATTTAAAAATTAAAAAAAAATCCAAAAATTTAAAAACATTCCAAAATTTCGAAAAATTAAAAAAATCAAAAAATGTCAAAAAATTTGAACATTCCAAAAATTAAAAAAAAATCTAAAAATTTCAAAAAATTTTCCTAACAATTAAAAAAAATTAAAAACTCCGGAAAAAAAATATTACCTCCATATTTTTCCGGCCACCATCTTGTTCACTGCCACCATCTCGTTCACTGCCACCATCTTAGGGTTCCTTCCAAGTCTTCCGAAATTTATTTTCGATTTTGCTTTCCATCCAAGTCCTGCACTAATTTAATAAATAAAATTTTAATAAAAACTATTTGTATTAAAACTTTTTTAATATAAACTATTTAGTAAAAATACTTATTATGTTAAAATTATTTAATAAAACAACTACCGATACATCTTACCCGGACGAGCTCCATCGACACACTGATTCCCCCACCATATTTTACATGTATATTTTAATTTATCCCTCCCCCTACCTCTACCTTTCCTTTATTTTAATTGGCTGTTAGTAATGTGATGAATTTCCCCCCCCCAATTTCTCCTACTTTTCCTTTTCACTGACACTCATGTTATAACCCACTCAAAGTAACTCCTTCCTACCCCTACCATTTCCTTTATTTTAATTGGCTGTTAGTCACATGATGCATTTTCCTCCCTTCCCCTACTCTCCCCTCTCACTGGTGGTCGTCTTATAACCCGCTCAAACTAACACCCCCCCTCTCTACTATGAAAGAAAATTATATTATTTCTCCTTCTACCCAGGAACTTTATGTACGATTTCCCCCACTGCCATTTCCATTGGCCAATAAGAAGATAGCTCTCTTTCCCACATACCAAAACTTCTCTTAAAATAACCAAATCACAAGCTACCTTCCCCTTTATACCCTTTCCTTCTCCATAGGCCAAATAAAATCCTTACTCGACCGAAATCCTCACATCTAGGCCCTACTCCATGTGCCAGAAGGAACTATTATGTACAACTCTCAGGCAAATATTTTTCAGAATTTCATCAAAGTGTGAATTTATTTATTGCATGCAAAACTGACTTTATTGTTGTATATTTCGTTCATAATTCTGTAACATTTTGAAAAGACGTCTAATTTTTATTCATCTTTATGATCGAAAGACGTCTCAGAAAATGTTTTCTTAATTAATTAAACTGGTTACTCGCATATTACTTTGCGAGCTGACTTGTCTTTAGTATATATAGTGTATCATACGTCTAAATATATATTATAATTTAATATTCCTAGATTACATAAACGATTTAAAGTTTCAGGACTAATTTGCACGCACTTTGAGGAATGTAGGCATATCTGTTATGCTGGTAACTTCTTTGTTTTTTCTGTGTCAATATAAATTCAATACATATTCTTTGAAAGTCTGTTAATTGTATTATTTTCATATTAATCAGATGAATAGTTTTTATAATTTGTTAGTTTCATTTCAATTTTAAGACTATGATGCCTGTATTCTTATGTATTTGACATGAAAGAAAAAACGTTTAATAAGAATAGAACAAGAAACATTGCACTAAAATGGGAAATTGTATTGAAGTAATGAGAAAAACAGGCTAATTAATAAATAAAATCATTCAGTTCATAATTTTAACTGTTCCAAAAATTCAGGTAGCAAATCAATACAACCAATCGTTGTCTTACGGCATAAAATGTTTTGTATACAGTATTAGATAACGTGCTAAATACAGGTACATGTGAGAACTACAGTGCTGAGTTGAGTTACATTTGCGTGTACGCTGGGCAACATTAGATAATAATTATCACTTGCAGTACGGCAACCACCGTGGCGAGCAATAGCGTCATCTACCAAACCCCACTTACCAAACTTCCCAATCCTCCTCAACGTCACCAACCCCTCCGAAAGTATATTACAGTCCACAATGACTCCCTAAACATAGACTGTCTGACCCGTTCTGTTCTGCTCATCATCTGAATCTATGACCAAATAGGATTAGATAAGGAACATGTTGATTATAGATTTATGATAATAAAGTTCTAGTTGTGGCTTTTTAGTGAGGTAAGAGGGCTTTACTTGTCGTCTACATCGAGGTCATTAGAGATGGTGACATACAACTTGCTATAATAACAGGAGCTGGGAGTGGAACCGCCCATGGCCTTTGTTACGGAACCATCCCAGCATTCGCCCGGAGCGATTTCGGAAAACCGTGGAAAACCTAACCCAAGTCCTCTGGAATGCGCGTCCAGCATATTATCGTTGCGCTATCTTGCTCTGTGCAGCTTTTTGGTGACAAACAAACAACATTAATTATAAAATTAAATTTACAGTAAGAGAAATAAATATGCCAGTAACCTCTAGTGATATTAAAAATAAAAAATAGAATAAATATTGCTTCTTGCTCTCAAAGTAAACAAGCACTAAATTTAGAATTGAAATAATTGTGGACAAGTATATAAACATTTTAATTACGTAAACATTAATAAAGTTCAGTGTTCAAAACAAAGCAACTGTAGTATCTCTCAGTTCAATAAACTGCCACTAAGTACAGTGCAGTTTTTAAAATGTCGCTAGCAATAAAGATGTAGTTATGATAATGGCAAGTTTCATCACTGCCAATTATAGAAATCGAAAGCGTACCGCGTAAACAGATTGTTTTCAAATTAGTTTAGTTATCAAAATTTGTAAATGCAGGCTTAAAATAATTAAAGTGGCGTTATTTATTTAGGCATATTATTTACACAAAAATACTATGAAAAATATTTAGGTTGTACACAATACATAATTAAATGTAGGTGTTGACTAACTAGGTTATATATTGACAAATCAAATTATTTTTATTAATAAGTTCATATTATGGTTGTGACTGTGAATACGAGTGAAGAAGATTTAAATATGATTAAATAGTTTGAAGGAAGAAGTGTTGTGTACAGGAGGCGGGCAAATCGACAGGTGTGGTGACGACAACCAGGGTGACACATGCCTCTCCAGCAGGCACATATGCACACACTGCTAACAGAGAGTGGGAGAATGACGCAGTAGTGCAGGCTGATGGGTTCGACCCCGCCACTTGCGACGATATCGCCGAGCAGTTGGTTCGCCGAGCCCCGGGTAACCGCATCCAGGTGAGTCTGTATCACACTCTTCTCTACTGCACTTTCATATCTTCTCCTCCACTACTATCTCATCCTCTCCCATCCCTTTTACGTATTGCAGTCAAATTTTTCTGTTCAAATCTAAAAATAATAATAACTTTGGTATCTAATTACCACCATGCATTTGTGGGATACAACAGACACAACAAGCTTGCTTAAAAAATAATGCGAAATACCAAAAATTACTCATTTTTGTGTGTTAATAATAGACGTGATTTCTACTGTGGTTTCCTAATATCTGCCTCACATGCAATAATAATGGCTGATTTCTTGAATGTACTGTAATTTTAAGAGAAAATATTTAATTTAGTTACATATCAGTTTTTAGTATTTGCATTGTAGCAATTTTTCATAATTTTGTTTACATTTTACCATTTATTTTATTTTTAGAAATTTTTAATGTAAATTATCATTGAGTTAAGACTTTTTACTATTTTCTATTTTTCTTAATATTATTTATTGCAAGGAAAAAATTAACATGAGTTGCTGTTGCATTGAAGTGCTAACAGCACAAACATTAAGAGTGCGTGGTACATAATTCAACGCTAAGAACATTAACCAATAACTGTAGGTTTCTTGAAGCTAATTTGCGAAGATCAAACAATACCAATCTTAGACAATAGATCTAGCAAACATTTTAAACAAAATTGTGTCCAGTGTTACGGACTTCTGAGGCACAATCTCTGACGCCGGAACCTCGTGCATTTAACTGCGGCGCAAGAGATCACGCGTAACGAATTAGTAATTATGGATAATTATTTACTCATAAAGTTGGTAAATACCATTATCTAGGATTGTCATTGAGTATTTTATCCATATTGTCTTCGAAAAAAGCGAAGAAATCATTTTATGTTTTCAGCGGTTATTTATCTACCACGCACTCTTTATAAGTGTAGGGGAAGGTCCTATAGTACCGGACATACCAGAGTTGACAAGAATCCCGATAGATAGCAGCATCAAACAGGATGCACTCAAAAGGTTACTCCTAGTACAGTAAACCGCCGACATAGTGTGTTATGTTACTCGCACTGTTTGCACAGTGCGTCATTGTGATTTTCGATGTTTGTGTATCTGCCTCATTTAAGATTCAGCAGAACATTGTATTAAATTAGATGAGCGAAATTTTTGATACAGCATATGTAGGTCTTAAATATGATTTAAGTAACATGTTTCCACTGTATTGATTTTAAATTCTTGACAGTTCGTTTTTGGCGAGAATTTTTACAGTCGCATACGTGTCCTCTAGTATCGGACGCTCAATGTCCTGCAGTATCGGACATTCAATGTCCTCTAGTATCGGACGTTCGATATCCTGTAGTATCGAACAAAGACATATCTCGCACGTCTCATAATAGTCTTGTCAACAGTGAGCTTTATTTATTGACAATTCTTTCTTCTCGTCACCGGCACGCCTTAGGGTGACAATAATGCATTCGCATTTGAAACATCAGAGATTAAAACTTACAAATAGGGTCTGAAGAGACGGATCTGAGAAAAACTTTCATTTTGTATATGATATTATTTAAAAACCATATAAGTTAAAAACAATATTCCGACACTACATGTGTTGTGGTTTACAATGTACTGGATATATTTTTTACTATTTTGTCAAACTCTGATTTAAACTTACAATTTTTATTTTGTTCTAAATTATCACATGCCAAGAGTTGAAACCAATTTTTGACAAGGCTAATATCAGACACACACGAAAAGCCCGATTTCTGCTTTCATACACTTAGGAGTAGTCTATTTTTTCTGCTTGCAGATTTTGTCACTAGAGCAGATAATATCTGGAGATAGGAAAAAGGGGCAGATCAGGGGAACCTGGTCTGATCACGACATGAAACAGGCTGTCGATAGTGTGCTGGCTAGTAATTTCAGTGTAGGGGAAGCTGCTGAAACTTTTAGTGTTCCAAAGAGTACATTACAAGACAGGGTAACACAAATTAAGAATGAATGGGAAAATACTGTTTTCACCTAAATTAGGGCGATTTGAAATAACGTTTTCAGACAATTATGAAGAACAACTGGTTGTTCATATCAAGCAATTGGATAACATGCTCATGCCTCTGACCAGAAAAGAGTTTCTGAAGTTGTGCTATGATTTAGCTGCAACTTTGAAGCTTCCCCACAGATTCAATCAAAACAAGAAAATTGCAGGGAAAAATGTTTACTACGAATTTATGAAAAGGCATCCGAAACTGGCTCTGAGAACTGCAGAATCCACCAGCTTGATGCGAGCAATGGGCTTCAATAAGCCACAAGTGGATAATTTTTTTGATAAACTAGGTGAATTGATGGAAAAGTATTCTTTCCCACCTTCTCGTATTTACAATGCGGATGAGACTGAAATTTCCACTGTCCACGAAACGGTAAAGTGATTTCAGTAAAGGAGAAAGACAGTGTGGGAAACTAACATCTGGTGAGAGGGATAAGAATGTGACGCTGATGTTTTGCATGAATGCCATATGACAGTTTATTTCACCTGTTTTTATCTTCCCCCGAAAGAAGATGAACCAAAGGCTTATGATTGGTGCTCCTAACGAGAGTTATGGAGTGGCTTAAGAAAATGGCTGAATGAATGCCAACATTTTTTTGACATGGTTGAGGAATTTCGCTAAACATGCACATCCGACAGAACAAAGTCCTGTGCTTCTTGTTCTTGATGGCCACGGAAGTAATAAGGATTTGCATATCCACGTGCTATCAACACCTCCCCACACAACTCATAAGTTGCAACCTTTCGATAGGTCATCTATGAGACCTATTAAGGGTTCGTATGCAGAAGCCTGTTCATCAATGATGAGGAGGAACCCTGGGTTGCGAATAAATAAATATAACATCGCAGAACCGGTTTGTGAAGCCTACACCAAAGTCTGTCGTCTAGAGATCGCTCAAAAAGGATTCTCATGCACAGGCATTCACCCACTGAACCCAAGAATCTTCACCGATTTGGATTTCTTACCTTCCAAAATGACAGAAGTGGAAATATCATCAGCTAACCAAGAAACTAGAGGTGATATCATGCAGTTCGAGAGAGTCACAACACAAGCCATTATGGATTCAACTCCAGGTCCAAGTAGAATGAAGCTTGCTGATATTTTTGACAAAATCTCTCCTATACTAGATGCCAGCAAAAATAGGCTTCAGAGTAGGAAAAGGAAGGCACAAAGAAGTGAAATTATCACATCTACTCCATTTAAAGAATTGCTGCAAGCCAAACACGATGAGAAAGTTGAGAAGGAAACGAGAAAGCGCCTCAAACGCAAGAAACCTCTCAAGTTTGATCAAGTCGCAACAGTGTCAGAACAGTCTGGTGAAAAGAAGACCATCAGTGTATTGTGCGGGGAAAGATTTGCGGAAGACTGGATACAGTGTCATATATGTAAAGAATGAGCCCAAGAAAACTGTGCGAACATTGAAGGAGCACCATTGTTTTATAAATGTGATAGATGTCTTTGAGCATCCAACGTTAATGTTGTGGACATAATTTAATGTGTCTAAGCATAATACTGTACATGATTACTACTGTATCTACTATTGTCTAGAAATAGTTGTCTGTCAATGTAATATTAAGATATTAGTTTTAATTGCACATTTTAATCTATATAGTTTGTTTTTAATTTTTCATAGTGTTTTGATGTGTTAACGTTATGTCTGAAAGGTTAAACAGAACATGTTAGTATGCCTATATCATTTAAACAGTCAAATATGTTAACAACATCAATTTTTTGAACACGATGAACAATATATGAACAAATTATTGGCGAAATTGCTGTCTGTCCGATGCTACAGGCCAGTCTTGAAAAAATTGGAAAAATAATACATTACTTAAGTTATGTCTGCTAACTAGTTATGTCACATAAAAATTTTTTTTATCAGAAATATCATTGAATATTTAATAGAGTACGTGCAACATACACCAATTTATAAAAATTAGCATGAATTATGAAACCACACTCAAAACATCGAACTGTCCGGGGCTAGAGGACTCCCCCCCCCCTACTTCTTCAAGAACGCGTATAGAAATGTGTTTAAATGCCAGGGAAGTAATAGAGAACGGCTGGAAAGGAGGGGCGATTACTAACGAACGCTCATGACATCGATCTCGATAACTTGTCAAGGCTACATATTTATCTTCACGCCTCTTTCTTACTTCGTTTGATTCTGTGTATGTATATATTTACATGTACTAATGCTGGAATTACAATAACTGCGCGACAGACTCGACCCGAATATCCGAGACGCGGATAACAAAAGATGTCAGTCAATCATAGCCGAGACGAAAGTGCTAACGTCACAGAAACATTGGTGCTAATTGGCTTGACATATTTTGTTATTCGCGTCGCAGGCATTCAGGTCGCGTCTATCGTGCAATTGTTATTCCAGCATAGCCGTAGCTTATTATACATTCTATAACCATTAATGTGTAACAACATATCTGTTCAGATACACCCAAAATATTTTTGGAGTGACGTCGTGTGCAAAATTGTGACAGTTGCAATTTAACAACTTGCAAGTGAAACACCCGTCTTTGAAATTCGAGTTTTTAAATTCGTATTTTTCTCAAGATATTGATAACATCATTGAATAAAATTACTGTTATTTTAAATTGTTTAGTGTACGAAATCCCAGCCATATGGAAAACAAATTATAAAACCTTTCGCTTACTAATAAATGTGTTGAAGAATGAAATTCTAATTGATACAGTAGTATGGTGTAAAGTCTGCATGGTGGTTCGATATCTTGTACGTAATGATATTAGGACATTTAATGATCAAGTAGGAGTAGCCATTAATGATTCATTTCATTCGGGCTTCAGTCACGGAAATATATTTCATCTATGCGAATGGTTAAATGCGTTTCTGTATGTTTTAAATCACATCATATGGTACATATAATGCAGTACAGGTTAGATCATATATAAACAAAATTATATAAGATTTCCAGTGTTGAAACTTCCTGAAAAAATTACATACGAAAAACCAAATTACACAAAATACTATTACTCGAGGCAGGATTTTGTGATATATATTTTAATTCTAATTTCGTCGTTAAGAATTTGAGAAATTGTCTTAATAGTCATATTTTTTTTGCATTGAACAGTATAATTTTACTATAGCGATGTGTGTTTTTATCAATGTTAAGTTAAATAAGAATAAATGTACATGTAAATATCTACGTAATACAAAAAACTGCACATTTAGAGTAATCATGTAAAACAATCCAGCACAAAATCTCGACCATTGCAAATATCACTGAACAATACAAGCTGTATAAAAATGAATGGTAATTTCTAAAGAAAAACTAATAAAATTGTTTGCACAACCAAAATGAAATAAGATTCAATCGATAAACGTACGTCAAGAAAAAGCCACCATCGTCAAAAATTCTGCATTTGCAAGCAAGAGTGAACTTCTGTCGTCCACAACTACAGAGTACTTTGAAAACGATCTTTCTGTGTCCACATTGGAAGTTGGAATCCAGATGACTTTCAGTGCCGCAGCTACAAACTGAGGGAAGTCACATTTGATCCTGTACCATTCTAGTATGTTAACGGGATTTCTGTGTGGTTTTTTATGCTCTTCGGCAAGGCCGTGTATCTTACTGCCAATTCCGTCTTCGGTACATTCTGAATAAAAGGCAAGGCAAGATGTTTTGGAAACTGCTTATTTTCTACAGACATGTTCAGAACACATTTTTTAATGCGTGCCAATCCCTTAATAGAGTTTTTGAGAAGGGCTAGGAGAAAATAAGGTATTTAATTTCAATAATCTCAGCTTCGAAGTGTGCTTAAATTGTTCCTTCAGAGCTGCAGAGTTAACATATTTTATCCGTTGCACTAACCATTCAACTGTTTCAGGAAAAATACCCTTACTCAAAACTTCAAGAGCAATTTGCAGGTTCCAAAGTCTTAAGTAAAGGAGATGTGCACTTGAGTATGAGTACCCTTTCAAAAATTTATTAGCCCAACAAACATACCACAGTTTTCTGCTACGAAGGTACAATAGGCTTCAATAACCTTTACATCAGCACCTTGCCATGCTTCACTTCAGCAATATTATTCTTAATAATAAACACTTTAAAAAAGCAAATGATGTGTAGATGAACAGCCAAGTGTGATACAGACTCAAACCATGTGCTCCATCGAGTGACTGCAAGCATTGGGAACAACTTGACCTGAGTACCATCCTCATGTTTGGTTACCAGAAATTCTAGATAGGTATGGCGCCTTTCCTCTTGTAAAGGAAAGCATTATTTCGCCTCTCTTACGAACAAGTTCAGTTCCTCCAAGTTGTTTTTCCTACAATATTCACGTTATGTGCCCAGCTCTGCACGTGATTTACATGTTCTCCAAATATACCTTGGAGTGTTGTAGCAGATTTGCTCATATAGCGAACTCCTTCAGTGACATAAGCAGTTATGTTTTCCTCCCTAACCTGATACTTTGAACAAACTTCAATCATGGATTTCGGACAACAAACAGTATTGACGGATTCTAGAACAGAAGAAGCTCCCAACACGATTTTGTGATCAGCTCCTGGTTGCAAAATTTTGAAAAATATGTTGAAAACGCAACTATTGCTCTTGTCTGTTATTTCATCTACAAGAATCATGTCTTCACCTACTAACCTCTGCATTATTTCAGCTTCTTTCTTGTCTCTCAGAAGAAGGATGTACTTTATCCTAAGCCAGTCTGCTGAGGGTATATCACCAGAGCCAGTAACATTTTTGGCTATCAAATTTTTCTACTGGTGTACCAGCTGCTAAGAAAGTTTCGACAGTTTCAAGTACAATTCTCCTTTTACTTATTTCGCGCGTTTTAGTAAATGTCCGGTTTCCACAATAGTAAGCTGTCGTTTCAAAGTTTCTTTCTTTGTTCTGCATTTTTATGGCCTTCTCTCAAAACTTGTTTTCTTAAAAGTGTCTTTTATTTCGTATTCCAGTTGTAAATCACAAAACATGCACATCATTATCTTGCCATCATTTACATAAAATCCTTCACTTTCAAACTTTTTGTTAGATGCACCAACAGACGGCTTCTTTTTCGGCATGGTCTGTACAATAAAATAGAAACGCAATTAACATTTACTAAATACTTTCGCAAGTATTGCTACTATATGCCGGGTGAAAATGTAAAAAGAGAATTTAAAAATGGCGCTGTTAATGCACATAGGAATCAGGGAAAAGTACAAGAATAATTTTTTCGCATATTTTGCGAGATATACTAGTACACTGTGGTACAACGCAATATACTTGTGGTTTCTGTTCACCTGACTCTGGTTTTAGCATTCCTTTGTATTGGGTTTTTTTAAGTCGTCATGACTGCATGCCCAATCTGTGTATCCCTTCAGTCGCCATGATGCCGCCAACACTCCGTTAGTCAACACAACTACTGCAGTCCTTACAACACTCCCCCTTCTATCCCTGTATCTTTTTAACACAAACCATTAAAATAATTCATTTCAGTATACACAACTACTAAAAGAATTATAAGTAAAGTATGCTTGGTGGTACTTTGCCTTTATGTGAAATGCTCATGCGGTTCGTAGCAGCCTTATTCCTTGCATACTCTGCTGCCGCCGGAAACTCACGAAATCGTGGTGATGATGCAGATCTTGTGACTGCCAAGGACCTGTGATGGCCTGAAGAATCACTGGTGCCTCCCCCTCTTCTAGTAACTTCACTGGTGCCCTGCTCTCTTCCTCCCACTATATTCTGTAGAGGCTCCACCTTGCTCCGCAGTTCGCTGCAACTCTCTGTCAGAAGCTGGTAGTTTCTTGTTTCTGCTGGTGACTCTGAAGTTGCCCTCTCATTCTTCCCTTCCTTTCCAGTTCTCTTCTTCTCGTGGGGTTGTGTGCGTATCTGGCGTCTCTTGCCTTCTGATTGGAAGAATAGTACCCTGTTACAAAATAAATGGTTTGTTTTATATACGCCATTGCAAACGAATCTTGTTGAATCGCAGAAAACCCAGTGTAATGTAAACAGAGTAAGCACGAGAAAATGAGAAAAAAATACGAAACAATCCAAGGAAGTAAGAAATGGCCGTAGTCAACAAACATACAAATAATTCCGAAATAAGAATGCAGTCGGTGAACAGTAAAAATAAAAAAATAAAAAAAAATACTAAGTAAGGAAAATTAAACACAAGAGGACCGAACAAGATGCATGATAATGGTAACAGTGATGGACGAAAGAAGACAACGAGGGCAACACAAATGATCACTTAGACATAAATAGTCGTCGACAAAACAAAGAATAACACGTGTAACACAGACGACAATAGTATGCTCCCTTCCTATCTGTTGTCACCGAAGATAGCTAACTTCATGTCTAGTTCTGTGGTGGAGGAAGAGGAGCCAGAGCACATCTAGCCCATACAGTATCTGAGTGCCATGTGAGATTGTAAAGACGAATGTTTTTGTTTGGGTACAGGTCGTGCTAGGTGGCGGGCGAGCCAACTTTAGGCCTAGTTCTGTGGTGGATGAAGAGGGCTTGGCTGGAACGCGTCTAGCCCGTACAGTATCTGAGTGCCTTGTGAGATTGTAAAGACGAATGTTTTTGTTTGGGTACAGGTCGTACTAGGGGGTGGGCGAGCCAACTTCAGGCCTAATTCTGTGGTGGATGAAGAGGGCTCGGCTGGAAAGCGTCTAGCCCGTACAGTATCTGAGTGCCCTGTGAGATTGTAAAGATGAATTTTTTTGTTTGTGTACAGGTCGTGCTGGGTGGCGGGCGAGCCAACTTTAGGCCTAGTTCTGTGATGGATGAAGAGGGCTCGGCTGGAACGCGTCTAGCCCGTACAGTATCTGAGTGCCTTGTG
>PNEQ01132997.1:0-13248 GCA_003012365.1 Medauroidea extradentata | reverse complement strand
GTTTTTGTTTAGGTACAGGTCGTACTAGGTGGCGGACGAGCCAACTTCAGGCCTAATTCTGTGGTGGATGAAGAGGGCTCGGCTGGAACGCGTCTAGCCCGTACAGTATCTGAGTGCCCTGTGAGATTGTAAAGATGAATGTTTTTGTTTGGGTACAGGTCGTGCTAGGTGGCGGGCGAGCCAACTTCAGGCCTAATTCTGTGGTGGATGAAGAGGGCTCGGCTGGAACGCGTCTAGCCCGTACAGTATCTGAGTGACCTGTGAGATTGTAAAGATGAATGTTTTTGTTTGTGTACAGGTCGTGCTGGGTGGCGGGCGAGCCAACTTTAGGCCTAGTTCTGTGGTGGATGAAGAGGGCTCGGCTGGAGCACGTCTAGATAACACAGACCTCCTGGCTGAGTGGCGTCAAGACAAGAAGCTTAGAGGCGTCACTGGACGCTATGTGTGGGATCGAGATGGTCTACTGCGTACTGATGTCTCCCGCACTGACTACCTCCTGGGTTTGTGCTCTCACTTACTATCACCACACACAGTAGCGGTCTCGGTTAGCGTAGGTGTTACAGCACTCTCCTACCAACAAGAAGAATCGGGGTCGGTCTCCAGTTTAACGCATGTGCGAAACTTAGCAGAGGTCGTTGGCCGGCGGGTTTTTGCGGGGCACTGATATAATCTTACTCTTCGTAATCCGTCGCTTCTCCATATCAGGGACGGTTCTCTAAAATCACTCTAGGCGTGCGCTGGCAAGGTTCCTTAACACAATACATGCCCGATTCCTCTTCCAGTTCCTGCAACCTGCAACCTCGATTTGTTTACACTGTCAGTGTTAATACTTATTTTTTCGTTGGTGCCAGGAATGTGGTTGCGGTCCTCCCTACACCCGACTTGTCTTTCAAAACTTGGTAGGATTCCCCACATTTATTAAAAATTAAATAAATTCAATAAAGTTCACAATTATAATATTGTTGACAGGTATTACATTAAGTTACATAAACCGGTTAGAATAATTAAAAGGAGAAACGATGTTTTACGAAAAAATCTTGCCAAACTACTAGCAAAGTAAAACTAAGATATAAAACAAAAAATGTGATGCTAATCGGCACAGCATCCCGACGGGTTAGATGACTGTGGGAGAGTAATTGAAAACACAATTCACGTATTTCAATATCTAAGGGATCAGATTTCAAATAATATAAATTTGAACTTTTATATTTCTACAAGTGTCCAATTAAAGTAAAAATCATGACGATAACTCATTGAGGTCGATTTATGTAGACGTTTAAAAAAAAATTATCGCCTTTTCGCCCCTCAGAGGTCGAATTCGGAAAAATCCGGAAAAAAAATCTTTTATGGTATTTACGTAATCTCAATTGCGAAGTAAAATGAACTAACTCTTTTACATCTCTACTATTTATACAAATTCCGACAGAAAACAAGGCTTTAATATCGTCTTCTCCATGTTGGATGATTTTTCCAAGGCAGTAAAAGCTATGTTTTTTTTTAAATTATGTAACTAACGAAATTCTGGTTAATTGACTTCTTAGTCGAAACCGTACAATTCCTTGCTTATAAAAATTAGCTCTCATGGCTAAAACCATTTTAAACAAAACTGCTAGACAGATTTTTGATGTCTTCTCTCGTGTAAGCTGAAAATATTATTATCGCAAAAATAGTAGAAAGAAAAGAGCATGCCCTTAATCGAAATATAATTACACGCATTTTCTACCTCTTATCAGTTGAAGTTAGAAAATTCCTGAAATTTCCTGTCACATTAAATTCAAAAACACTACGATCGTCTATATAAAAAGAAGGGCGTGTTTTTTCCATTTATGAAAACATGTGTTTATGGGAAAATCAAATCGTAAACAACTTGAACATGTTAAAACCATACTCAAAAAACGAGGGTGATAATTTAACAGTAGCCTGTAGGGTATTTCTTAAGCAATGGCAAGAAAATATAGGGGTGAGAAGAGAAGTTAAAAAAAGCCTTGTCAACATGGTTCCGTAAATGAATCGATCACAATTTAACGGCATTTATTGGCTCGAGAATGAAGTGGAGGAGAGAAGGTGCGAAAACGACAACTGCCATACAGTGATGAATGTGGATACACGGGGAATTGAACAGAATAATATATAGTATAGTATGTATAGATTTAATATGCGCCAAACACTGCTTGCACTTACGTCTCTTGCATGGCCCCCCCACCCTCCTAGTAGATGAACCTGTGTTGATATCGACTCATGCTAACACAGGTTCTTCCACGTCTGAAGCTACTGTGCTCGTTCTACCTGGTAGTTGATTGTGTGCCACGGGTACAGTTTCTCAAAAGTGTTGTTGATTTCTGATGAACGTACACCTGTCGGCATACCTTCTGTGTGGGAACACTCTTGCAAACAGCCTCGCAGCCTCCAGTGAACTGATATTAGTTGTGGTTTGTGCTGATATCATCATTGTACTAGTAGCTCACGCTTCAGTACGTACAGTTACGCAAGTCTTTCATGTACAATGTAACCACAATCACACACTGCAAGTGTCATCTGTAGGCATACATGTACCATACACTATATACCATAATCCTCCGTCTTTTCCTGCCCTGCGCCAGTCTTTTCATTCTACTACAGATCCCTTATTTCTTATTGTCGACTGTCATTTTTAATCTCTTTTATTACATTTAATATAAGTGTGTCTGTTTTCAAAGCTATGTTGACTGGGTCTATGTTACATCTATGAGTTGGTATCATTGATATAGTTTTGACAACCACTTATGAAACGATTTTTATAGTCATTAATTTTTAGAACTTTCCAAAAGGCATTTTGATGTAAATATTTAATGCTCCTCTACGTTGTATTGTTTTTAATATTAGAAAAAAACTTTCAGATTCAGGTCGTTTACTTTTAGACAAATTCGCATTTACAGTGCAGCTAAATGCTTAATGTTCCGAATGAACAGCTAACATACGCTGGGAGTATTGCGACCTCCACGACTGTTGGGTCTGTTTGTTTCAGTTAAAACTGTAAATCCACTAATTTATTACATTAATATGCATTTGCAGAGTAGTTTGTGGTTCCAGATTCTGAACAAACTTAAGACATATGAAAAATGAATCCTTGCATCGAGGTATGACATATTATTCCTTGCAGCTATAATATTTATAACGTATTTGACTAACACGTATCAAGAGGAACAATAAAAAATTGCAGGAGGTTTAAAAATGATTTCGTGTATAATTCCGTTAAAGTAATCCATTTCGAATTTAATAAATGTTACACTCATTCACATACCCAGACTATGCTACTAGTATTTCGTTCAGAAAGTGTGTTTCTTTCCCTATTCCTTTTGTTAACTTTATATTCTTGTGTACATCTTCTGTATGAAAATACGTAGAAACGAGTGATCGAACAACTTATTAACTACGTCTGATAATTGATCAAAGTAGCTATTAAGAAGCACAGCGACACAATCTTTTGAAAGAGTACTCACAGCATTCACAAATATAGATCGGTAACCATATAAAGAATATTTTATTCGAGAAACGCCAGAAATAACGAGCAAATATTCATAGTCGAATCATTCTATTTAATGAGAAAAAAATATGGATAAATGTGGCCATGAGTTTAGTGAAGCTACGTTTATGCATTTTTCTCCCATAGGGCTCTTCGAGGCAGGACACATGCAGTACCATCTGGACGCAAACAACCAGACAGAGCCTACCCTGCCAGAGATGACACAGGTGGCCTTAGCTATGCTGCAGAAGAACCCTAAGGGATTCTTCCTATTCGTCGAGGGTAAGAATGTCTATAGTTAAGGCATAACGTTTTTTCTAATGACCTCTCCATGCTAAATATAGGCCTATACACATAATTGGAACTTGACTTACAATAAGCTCTGCCCTACACGAGAATACAAGCACATAATGATAATTATCTCTATAAATATTTAATTATTGAGTTGACAAAAATGTGCTTAATACAGAGCAATATACTCAAATATTAGGCGCAAAAGACCTAAAAATATGAGTGTTAAAATATGCCGTTAAGGAATTAATATTTCTGGTGGTAGCTTATTTGTGATTTAAAATACTGCATTATTAGTTACTACCGTAAGTAGTACATTTAGTATGTTCAATTAAAGAATTCGAGGGTGGTGCCACTCTCAAGTGCGGTGCCACCCACCATCTTGGGTGATGCCTCAGCCAACATCATGGATTTAACCTTTAATTTGATTTTGACCATGATGTCAATGTCACCCAAGGTCAAGCAATGTTTAAAAATTGGAAAGATAAACAAAAAATACGAAAATTTCAATATATTTAAGTAATTAAATTAAATTTAATTTAATATTTCAGTTTGCCTGATTGTGTATAACTTCTGGTTGCCATTTAGTGTAACATTCATTGCTAGAGTCAATTATTTATGTAGATACAATTTTAGTGTTTCCTCCTAGTAATTCGAGTTTTTTTTTTTTTTTCAATTCGCATTTCACCGGGGTTTTCTTTCGAGTATTCCAAGAAATTTTTGGACAGTGAATTCGAACAGACCCCTGCATATGATAGTTATTAAAACTTTAATTAGATATTTTTATTTAATAAACGCGAAAGAGATACATTGTTAGACCTCCGACGAGAGCACAGTTAAAAAACTATGGACAGTATCAGACCCATACCAAAATCACCCAGCTACTAACGAGGTGTTTTATAGCCGTATTTACATTGCCTTCCCCACTTCCCATCCCTCCCCTACTTTCCCCTTCTTCAGTCACTGAATCAGCTTAACTACTCTGCATGTTTCTCCTCTCCCTAGCTCTCCTATCAACAGCATTAACCTTTGGCCTTCTTCCACTCCCCTTCTCACGCACCTTTCTGAGTCAGCACATGCATGATCATCACATGATCATCATGTGACAGTCCTCTGATGAGTCACCATACCAATACATCATAATGTACCCCTTCCCACATCTCGGTGTCACGCTTGCTTTCTGAATTGCTGCACATGTTGTGTTGTGGACTGTAGTGGACGATGTGTTGAATCTTGACAAGAGACGCGTCTTGCAGCAACTTGTGCGAGGCAGCATTTCAGGAACCGAAGTACAACCCGTGAAATGCTCCTTGCGTGTAAATCAGTCGTAGATATTCTGGTCTAGTTATAAGTATGTAAGTAGCTAGTAGTTACTTAAAAACAAGTTGAATTTCGCGATGTGCATAAGTCAACAGATAGTCCATTGGCACAACAGGTAGTTCGCGGACCTTGTCGAGAACTGCGAGCACCCGAAACTTCCGTATGTTATTACAGTGGATATTATTTTTCCTCAGTGGGACAGCACAGTAACATGTATCCCCGTGAAACAATATAGTCTCTGTAAGTACCAACATACCAACTGTAAATCGTTTGATGGACGACCGGACAAGGCAATGCTGACATTAGCGTAGGCTGAAGACTGTTAGTACAGAGTTAATTATACTCTGGTGTTTGGACAGTTGTTAGCGAAGAAGAAAATGGGAGGTGTTTCAATGGGTACACACAATATTACGTGTAGTAGAAATTAAATGGGGGGGGGGGCAGATGCATTATTGAAATGCTGAACGGGTTGGAGAATACCGGATACAAAGTTGGTACGGCGACTCATCGAGAGAGTTGTCTTGTGATGGTTACGTTACAAGCATGCACATGCTGACTCAGCAATAGGTGAAAGGGGTACTGTATGAAGTTCTGGTATGGTGACTCACTAAGAGGGATCTCATGTGATGGACATGTGACGAGCTTGCATGTGCTGACTCAGCACGAGTGAGAAGGGGTACATGATGACATATTGGTATGGTGACTCAGCGAGAGGGGTGTAACTTGATTGTCATGTGATGAGCATGCAAATGCTGACTCACCAAGATAGGTGAAGGGGAGTGGTGAAAGGTCAAAGGTTAATTCTGGGGATATGTGTGCAGGAAAAGGGGAAACAGATGCAGAGTAAGCAGGCTGACTCAAAGAGAGGGTAAGGGAAGGGAAAAGTAGAGGGAGGGTGGTAATTGGCGAAGGCCATTTAAAAGATGCAATGTTATACAACACCTAGTCTGTAGTTGGGTGAATGTGGTAATAGGTAAGATGATGTCCGCTATGGTTTCGTAATGCTTTTGTTGTGGGCCAAACAGCGGATCTTTTAAACATAACAAATATGATGCAATATTTAATTTAATTGTGTTAAATATCTATGTGCGAGTTTTGGTTGGAATGCAAAATCAAAAACTTCCCGGAATGGGCTACTCCGAGGACTCCCCAAAATTGTATCTATATAAACAGTTGACAGCAGTAATCAAAAACATGTTGGTAACCAGAAATTACGTACGTAGTTGCAGATAGAATCTTTTTATTTATAATGAAATTTTTAAAAAATTTTTAATTTTTCCGAAAGTTTTGGATTTTTTGTAGCTTTTTTGGATTTTTTTCGAAATTCTGAAAATTTGTGGTCTTTAGTGACATAGAGGTTAAGGTCAAGGTCAAATCCAAGATTGTGGTCGTGACGTCATTTTAGATAATGGGTGGCACCACACTCGGGCGAGGCACCGTCCCTTTCTCCTTCCACCGAACATACTAAAATATAGTACTTAAGTTACGAGCCAACATTATACAAAAAAATACTACCCAAGCTTCAAAATGCCAATGTGATGACTGATTTTCTTCGTCAGACCTGCCGATCATTTCACGGGAGAAAGAAATCCTCATGCCATGGGAGCTCGCTAAACATTTGCCCAAAGACCCGGTCTATAAATATTGCCGGTTAATACTTGTGAAAATAACCGCTTGAAAGTTGCGGATTGACATTTTTGTCCTCCTCATGAGGTATACTCTAGCAATCAGTGTATTGATAATTTGGTAGACTTCGTATCGTATTGCTTTGGTGAATTTTGATAACTACAGATAGAAAACAGTTTATAATATTTTGTTATGTGTGCCATAATGCAAGATCATTTAAGTTCTGAAATGTAACATAAATGTCCGTCGTACCGTTTGTACTGTAAAATTTGTCTTGCATTGTGCCACATATCACAAAATAATAACAGTATTTGTCCATAAGTAGCTGTCAAATTTCAACATCAAATTTCAGTTGATAGATGAATACTTTATCTATAACTCCCCTTGTTGCTATCTCTCATAACAGTACTCATAAGCCATGCCAACTCGTATGTACGTAGCAAGTCTGCGCACTTTTAAATTTCTTGCTCGTGTTCCTACGCCTGGCTAACTGGCTAATCAGAATCCACTTATATTACTACGTGCGTCAAACTCACTTTTAATAAATGAATATTTATCTTTACGAAAATAGAGACTAATTTGATTTAAACTGTAATTTAATTTGCATATACATTTAGCTAAAATATGCTTGCAATATACGGAAATGTATTTAAAAATGCGTCCTTCTCCATAGTGAGTGCTTGGTTAAAAGACGTTTTAAAACAAACGTTAAATAAAAAACTATGCAACTAGATGCCCATCCTATAATACAACAAATTAAAATAGTATATGTATTTAAAATTTACATATTACAAAATGAAGTTCATCTTCCAACAAACTTTATCGTCTATATTTGTTGAAAGATTCAAAGTAAAAAAAAAAATTAATTACGGATATGGTAATGGATACTGAAATGATTATGGCAGAGGTTGTGATGAACAGCCTCGAAGGCATTTACTCGTCGAATAGCAGGTGGCACGTATGGTGCGTTGTGTAGATGGTAGGCGGAATTGTAACGCATTGTTGTGTTATGTAAACACCATGCGGTACTGTATTCCACTGTTATATGTTAAGCATATAGTATTGTAGTGCAGTGTTTTGCTATGCGAGTGGTTGATAGTACTGCAGTGCAATATAGTAAAATGTGTGCAGCAGGCGGGAATGTAGTCTATTATATTATTGTGTGTGCATTGTCTTGGTTTCTGGCGTTAAGCCGCGTCTTGTGTTGTGTTGTCCTCGGGTCAATGCAAGATCTGACTGAGACCGACTGGGATGGAATGGCCTCAGTCTGATCATGCAACTACCTGAGGATGGCAGCTGCAAGGACCGCCGTTGTCAACGAAACACAAGACGCGGCTTGACCCCAGAAGCCAAGACAATGTCGACAACGGCTGCGAAAGCCTGCAATCTATATTGTGTGCGCAGTTGAGTGCATAGCATTGCAGTGAATTTTTTGTGTTATGTAAACGACAGGTAATTTTAAAGTGCATTGTTTATCTTGTGTATTCGACATGTGGTAGCATAAGACTGTTTTTTTTTTGTATTCGACAAGTGGTATTTTAGTGCATTATTGTGTTATTTGTACGGCAGGCGATATAGTAGTGCGTTGTTGTATAATGTGTGTTGCAGGCAGTTTGCAGAGCTTTGTGTAGTTTGACTATCAAGGGAAATTGTAGTGTATTGTAGTGAGATGTGTACAACAGGCTGTATTGTAGGGATTATTGTGTTATATTTACGGGAATTAGCATTCAATGCATTGTAGATCATTGAAGTGTCATGTGTGCAGTTGGTTACTTTAGAGTAAATTATTGTGTTATGCGTGTGGCAGGCAGTACTGTAGTGCTTTGTTGTATTGTGTGTGCGGTAGGCGATTTTATAGTACAAAGTTATGTTATATGTTAAGTGAGTGGAATTGTTGTATGTTGTTGTGTTATGTGTGCGAGGCAGGCTATATTGTAGTACAGAATTGTGATAAATTCGTGTCAAACAGTATTGTATTATATTGTTGTGATAAAGTTTGACAAGCGGTATTGTGGTATATTGTTGGGCAATACATATGTCTGCAATTGTTTTAAAATGTTTTTGTATTACGTAAGAGGCGGGCAGTATTGTAGTACATTGTTGTGTTATGTGTGGAGCAGGCAGTATTGTAGTACGTTGTTGTAAAGTAAAGTGAAGAGATTTTTGTCGCCAATTAACATTTAGGTCTTTGGCGCTTTTAAAGGTTTACATGATTTAAGTATGTAGCAGCGCCTGATTGAAGTGTGGCGGAAACGGGAGATCCCCGAGAAAACCCGGGGGCAAGCTGCTTCGTCCGGCACGATTCTCACATGTGGAAATCCGGGAATCGAACCCAGATCGCATTGGCGGGAGGCGAGTACCCTAGCCACTACGCCAATTGAGGCCCCTTTGTTTTTGCGCAGGCAACATTATAGCACCATGTTGTTTTATGTGTGGAGCAGGCAGAATTGTAGTATATTGTAGTGTTGTGTTTAGCAAGCGGTATTGTAGACCATTGCTGTGTTATTTGTGCGGCAGGTAGTATTGCAGTTAATTGTTGTACAAGCCTGCGAACTTTAATACTATTGTAGGACATTGTTGTGTTATGTGTGTGGCAGGCAGTATTGCAGTTAATTGTAACGTTATGTGTGAGACAGGCAGTATTGTGTTATATGGTTGTGTTATGTGTGTAGCAGGTAGTATTGCAGTATATTTTAGTGTTGTATGTGAAGCAGGTGATATTGTATTATATAGTTGTATAATGTGTGTAGCAGGCAGTATTGTAGTACATCGTTGTGTTATGTGTGCGGCCGACAGTTTTGTAGTAGTGTTGTTATATGAGTATAGCAGGCAGTATTACAGTATATTGTAGTGTTGTGTTTAGCCAGCGGTATTGTAGACCATTGTTGTGTTATGTGTGCGGCAGGTAGTATTGTAGTACATTGTTGTACAAGCCTGCGAACTTTATTAGTATTGTAGGACATTGTTGTGTTCTGTGTGTGGCAGGCAGTATTGCAGTTAATTGTAACGTTATGTGTGAGACAGGCAGTATTGTGTTATATGGTTGTGTTATGTGTGTGGCAGGCAGTATTGCAGTATATTTTAGTGCTATATGTGAGACAGGCGATATTGTATTATATAGTTGTATAATATGTGTAGCAGGCAGTGTTGTAGTGCAAAGTTATGTTGCGTGTGGCAGTACATTTTTGTGTTATGTGTGCCGCAGGCAGTAAAATAGAACATTGTTGTGTTATATGTATGGCAGACAGAATTGTAGTACAGTGTTATGTTATGTGTGTGGTAAGCAGTACTGTAGTTCATGGGAATATTGTGTGTGGCTGGGGGTATTATAGTACATTGTTGTGTTATGTGTGAGGCAAGCAGTATTGCAATACAGTGTCGTTATTTGTGTGGCAGGCAGCATTGCAGTAAACTGTATTGTCATGTGTGTGGTAGGAAATATTGTATTGTATGGTTTTAATTATGTGTGGGACAGGGAGTATTGTAGTGCATTGTTGTGCTCTGTGTGTGTCAGACAATATTGTACTGTTGTACTATGTGTGCGGCAGCAGTTTTGCAGTACATTGTAATGTTATGTGTACGTCAGGCAGTACTGAAGGGCATTGTTTTGTTCTGAGTGTGGAAGGCAGTATAACAGAACATTGTTGTTTAAATATATGTAGGAGACAGTAGAACAGTATATTGTTGTATAATGTGTGCGGTAGTCAGTATTGCAGGAAATTGTAGTGTTAAGTGTGTTGCAGGCAGTAGTGTAGTGGATTGTTGTGTTATGTGAGCGGCAGACAGTATACTACAGTGTTGTGTCACATGTGCGGCAGGCAGCTTATAATACATTGTTGTGTGACAGGTGGGAGAATCGACCATGGCCACCATGAGAACAAGGTGCAGAAGGCTCTGGACGAGACTCAGCAGCTACACGAGTCAGTAGAGTTGGCACAGCGCCTCACCAACAACTCCGACACACTCATCATAGTCACATCAGACCACGCTCACGTGCTCTCACTCAATGGCTATCCTGCCCGCGGTTCTCCAGTCTTCGGTAAACCTCATATATCATAGGTCATTTTCGTAACATGTCCATGATTCTTTTTTTCCTACACAATAGTTCATTCTTAATAAATTCATGTTGTAGTTATGTCTGTTAAGACATAATCAAGGTAAGTAACAAATACTACAAGATAACTTTACTTAAATGCATTTTTTTCAAATTTGAGTAACATTACCGTAATCCGACGTTACTTGTATCTCTGTCGTAACGTTCCGCTAAAAAACGGGATTGTTTTTTTCGATAAATCGGTAGAGAGTTACCAAATATTATTTGGGTACA
The DNA here is from genome assembly GCA_003012365.1 of Medauroidea extradentata. NCBI lineage: Eukaryota > Metazoa > Arthropoda > Insecta > Phasmatodea > Phasmatidae > Medauroidea > Medauroidea extradentata. The sequence goes on along the minus strand of PNEQ01132997.1, from coordinate 2,182 downwards.
ATACATGTCATATACATTACATACTTTGCCAAAGTCTGCTTTATGTTACAAATTTTCATTCAACACAAATACTGAGTGATTAAACATGGTGCGAAAAACACGAACAAACGGTAATAGTTGCTCAATAATTTTTTTTTCAAATATTCAACAAAAAAATTGGTTGTTTTACCAACGCGTGTAAATTATTTATTCACGCACATGGATGCAGTGTTAATCTGATTACACACTATCATTTTACAAGTGTAGAATGTCTGGGAATAACTTTACTATACAGATGGCATTGTTCCAGGTGTGGCCGGTTTATCTGACGTTGACAACTTGCCCTACACTACGCTGAGCTACGCGAACGGACCAGGCTACAGGACGCCCCAGCAGAACGGCACCAGATATGATGTATCCTCAGACAACATAGGTGAGATTTTATTTCAGCATGTGTAGTGCTTAACGCCTTGTAGATCGTGAGGTGGTTAGAGGCGAAACCAGCAGCTTATACCGGCTGAACAGTGGAAAGGAACGGTTAGGTTCTGCATTGCTGAAATATCCCATAATCTCCCCGTGTGAGGTCGGAAAACTTTGGTGAATTAAATTCAAAATGGCCAAACAAAAATTTTCATCAGTGCTACCATTTATTTCAAGGTGACATAACACAATATAGAAATGAAGTATGGCCCAAAACATTTTCTTCGCCTTGTAAATGGTAATTCCTATAAAATATGTCTTGGTAGTGTATTGTCGAAGCAAAGATTCTCGTGAAAAGAGTGACGCTTCAAGGAAATGTGTATACGGTAGTTACAGAGTATAAATGAGCACTCCATTTCCAAAGAATTTCTTGTTCGTGTATTTATTTTCTGAGAAACAACTGAAAAATAATAAGAATTACGTTAAGTTGACTGAATTTTGTACAAAATATCAGAGAAAGATGCACAGAATCTATATTATATGAACTGTACATAAAGAAAACAATAAAAATCATGTAATTTCGTTGAATTCATGAGAATACTTCATAATTTAATTGTAGACCCGTGTTGAATTCCTGCCATCCCAAAAATCTTAATTTCTTTAATGTGTAGACATTACCAGGTAATCGACAAAACCTGGTCACGAGACAGAGAAAACTTACCTAACGCGAGTAAGTTACTTACTACAAATGTATAAAATAGGAGAATAAAGAATGACTATTTCATCCATAAACATGTGAGTGAGAACACACATGTTCATCGTCAGATTTAGTCGAAAAATGCCATGCACAGCGCCTGATACAAGGCAACCCGCGAAGTACAAGCGTTGTGTTGGTTGCAGGACATGCGAGCTGTATGCTTGCGAAGAACTTCCTACTTGGGCTAGTAGATAAGTATGGGTAGCGACGAGCAAAATTCACGTTATTTTCTGCCAGCAGACCAGACCCCAAATGGCTGTGCGCTCATTTGACGTCTCTTATTAGCCGACAATATCCCAATCTGCTGAGGATGACGCTTCTGACAAATAACGAAAAGTTCCACGGTAGAGTGACGAACCTCATGTATCGTGTACACACGTAAATAAAATCACATAGCGGCATCGCGTGCCAATGTAGTTACAGATTTTGCTCTGCCAGTTACAAGACAGCGAAATCTAGTCAATCATCAAATAATGACGCAAATTTCGCAGGTCTCTAGTTAAGGGGCAGTAATATTATACACGATGCTAGAAAAACTCATATTTACGGAGGGGAAACCCTAGAAAACGGTAACTTTTATGTTTACATATTATGTCGTGACTTGTCTTGCAAGCGAGTTATCGACCCTCGTAATTCTAGTTATTAAATATGTATGTTTGCAAAATATAGAAAACAGTGTTGGATAAAACCGCTAATTTTTAACGTCGTTTACAGTTATCTAGATATAAACTGTACGAAAAAATTGGCTTAAAAATATTCGCATACCAAAAATTCTAAAAGGCGTTGTTGAATAAAATCACGAATGTTTGAACATTGTTTAACGATATTGTTAACGCACAATTATTTCATGGACTGTATACAACTAATACAATTAACGGTAACGGATGCCACATTTTTATAGCGATATACAGTGAGGCTGCCCGAACGCACTACTCACCGCCATGTTTGATCTTAGATGATGGCCTCCTCCCGGAAACCCAAGGCTGCCAACCGCTGGCAGATGATGAGGAAGAGCTGCTGCCAACT
>PNEQ01132996.1:0-56810 GCA_003012365.1 Medauroidea extradentata | reverse complement strand
TATTTTCTACTGGCAGGGAACCAGGACGGACGTCGGAATTTGTGAAGGTGCGGTGCGGAGTTATTAAAGTTTAACGTAACGTTTCAAGTCTGTTCATACAACATCATGGGAATCCATGCCATCGCACACAACTACCAGGTAACCTCCATTAAACTATAGTTATGCACTAGGCGAAAGTATGTCCATGGAAATTTCCACTTGGGAAAAAATACTGCGTCGTAACCAGAAACGTTAACTGCCGCTGATGTCAAGTTGACACCGTCACAAGCTGTCATTGCCATTCAACCTTAATACTAACCTAGCGCTCAAGACTTACCCTGTGTAAATAAGACACGTATTACCCACTATTTATTACACATTTACCCTGAACACGCTCAGCATATGTTAATTAAAAGGGTTTTTCTTTCCTTCGTAATACATATAGGATGCGTTAAAGAACAGTGTTTGTTAACAAGTTTAACATGTTACATGAATTTATTAATGTAATCCGTGTTTTTATTTTATTTAGTAACACAGAAATATATATAATGTATAATAAAAAAAAACATGGTATGAAAAGACAAATAATATTTTTGTCCAACATTAAAGCAACAAAATGTTTTGGTCTACTAGTTACATATACTTATAACAAAATTTATCGAAATTACCGTCATACATCATTGAAAATATTTCAGTGCTTTTAATGTTTTGGCGAACAGAGAAAATCGATTTAACAGTAATGCTTCAAGCGGTATTCATAAGAAATGACAATTCTTTCCTTCCCCACTCCGATCTTCTTGTTCTATCACAAAAGTGTTGAGTGCCTTCATTCGCTATTCTTTGGCGGTCTTTTCATTATAAAATTTCTCCATCATCATTTTTTAAAGTGAAAGTAGGAAACAGCTTTATGTAGTATGCACTTGTTCAAAAGATTTAGTGCTGCGGATTCGAATAAGTTTAGTCTGAACCCACACGAAACTTTACGGTTCCGTATTTATTTACTTGCATACTTAGAGACTGCCTTTCGTATTTTTTTAATTCCCTTAATTACATATAGCTGATAATGTGAACGGCACTGTTTAACACAGTAACATACCTGCTGCATTGTTGAATGAAAAGTATTGCACTACGGAAAAATTACATTAGCCTTATAACTTTTAGCAGAAGTATTTTCTTTGAATATTTCTGCAAATTGCATATTAAACTGTGTATATCACAAGCCGGTATGGTTTAATATCTACGGTCAGGCGCACAACTAAGAAGTGTACTGAGAAAACGTATGTTTGCATACTTACAAACTACAGACAAAGTATGGAACACACGTTACTTGTATATTACATTTGTACACATAAACGGGCATATGAACAGGTTTACTAAATATCTTACATTCCATTCCAAAAAAAAATTCGTTAATATTTAATTTAGAATTATAGTGTTTACACAGATATAATGAACCTGTGAGCATAGTTATTATTGTACGGATACATTATTAATGTATAAATATACCATAAGATTAGTAAGGAAGCTTCCCAAAACATCTCAAACCTAAAAATGTCCTAGTGTGGGAATTAGAACCATGGTTTAGTTCACTGAAATATATTAAACGAATGGGTGTTTCTATACAGGAGAGGGTAACAAACATATATAACTTATTATCACGCCTGAAAGTTCGTGCTTATTGAAAACAGAAATAATCAGATTAGTTGTCTTGTCAAAATAATTACACATCTTTTCGCATACAACAAGTAGGCCATCAGTATGTATGATTTTAACAACATATCTACTAATCCATTTTCTGCGTGCACATGACTGCATATAATTTTTAGACGTCGTTTTTTTAGCCTCATCTTTGTGACGTTATCTCACCATCTACTTAATTTTAGTTTGAATGTACGAAAATCTGATGTGCGTAATCAAAACTTTGGTACATCCCACCTACGAATATTTATTTTATTTACTCTAAATACTCTTTATATTATATATACAGCATGTATTGTTATTTAAAATATGCTTAAAAACTATTATATAAATACATATTGTTTTCTCAAATCATTATTTAAAAATTTTTGTAATAGATACCTTGATTATGGAGAAATAAAAATTTTCGCTGACATTTAATGCCGTCTGTCATATTGAAATTTGAACTTGAAACAAATAACCATTTTTCTAATCCTTTTGTTATTTTTAGTACGCATATTATTTTATATACTTTTTTTCTAAGAGGCGTTTACTTTTTTTAAAAAATAATGGTATCTTTAATACCTTTTAGTTCGCAGTTATATACACATAATGGCTACAATGTGTACAACTTTTATATATTTGCGAGATATCGTTTGTTACGTGGACCTATGCTGTAACAATTTTTACTGTAATAATTTTTTTTTTTTTTTAGTTTTCACGCTTTTTTTATAAGGGCATGTCAAAGTCGTAATTTGCATAAAACGGTTTTATGCTAGAAAAGAAAGCCAACTGACTTACCAAAATGAAAAAATTCACACTGAAGATCAGTGACACTGGCTACACAAAGATCTGTATGAAAAAACATTGAGTTTTATTTTGTAATTTAAAAAAAAATTACTGGATTTTAAATAAAAATTTAACACTTCTCTTAAATATTTTCGAAGTACAAATAAAATTCAGTTAGGTTTTTATACAGGTCTTGGCGTAGCACGTGACACTATTCTTTCATTTGCAGATGCATCCACACAGCGTGTAATTTTAAGTGCAGTCTGACCAAAATCGTATTTTCACTCTTGCTTTTAAGCATAGCTGTTAATCATTCTTACTTACAAAGTCCGGAAGTGCGAAAATCAAGTGGTTAAATGTCCCTCTGTCTGGTAATTAATCCTCTAGGAGATCTGCATCTCGTCGTTCTCACTACAGTATACACTCTAAATCTGAATTAATGAACGTTCACTGATTCACGCCGATGGATGGAGCAGTTTCAACAAATTGAATCAGTGAGATACCACTGTGAAATCGGTAACTTTTCACTGATTCCGATAAAGGGTGCCAACATTCCACAAGTTAACTAGTGAGCGTCCACAGATTTTCCAGTGATTTTTCACTAATTCAATAAGTGAAAACTGTTCTTTGAATACAACCGGGGAAAGTCTGTGAATATTCATTGATTCATTTGTGAGATGTTGGGACTCTTAAAAGAAATCAGTGAATATTCACAAATTAAACAATGACTATTTTCACGGATTCAAATTGTTGAAACTTCTCTATCTATCAGCGTGAATCAGTGAATATTCACTAATTCAGATTTAGAGTGAAAACATGCTACGATGCAGGCGCGCAATCCAAGTTTTGAAGGCAGTCAGTGTTCACTCTTACTTAACAATATACTTTAATACAAATGTATAACGTGTTCTTTTAATATTAGCTTACGTTACTGTCGAAAAATTGTATATTAATATTTATTTGCAGCGTTTAAAGAGAGGTGTGTATAATAACGGCGCGCTACTTAATTATGCGAAATTTCGTTGATTTTTTTTTGGAAGGTATTACCGTCGTCTATCACGACGAGGCTTTGCTTGGGCATTCTTTAAGCATTTCTGTGTACAGTACGTCAATTATTTGCTGCAACCAGGAGCAGACGAAGATGTTATTCACTTATTTCTGACACTGTGCGCTCCGCGCTCTGATAACTGAGCAGTATTAGTAACGTAAATAAGCAAAGTAATGGAATTTTAATCATTGAAGAGAACAGATGAATGTGCAGAGCTACCGTGATTTGATGGTTTTAAAGTCTAAAAGAAATTCGGCAAATATTTTTCGTACAAAATTACGATCTCGGGAGAAAAATAATGCAAGAATAAAATAATTCTTAGACATTAGCTTTCAAGAAGGAATGTACAAATCATTCTCAAACACACACCAAGAGTAACTACTAAATGTGACTGCCGGTACTAACACTTGAGGACGTCCACGTAAACTTTTTGAAGTCAAGCTACAGTTCACGGAGGAGAAACGCCAAATTGCGTCTCGAAGAAAAATGGTAAAATAAATAAATTCCGCTGTTTAAAGAATTCTACAGACGTCTGTAAAAAAATTACCGTGCCATTGGACAACTTTCGTTTCTTTTCCATTAACAAATGACAAAAATTTAAGTAAGCACAAAGAGTTTTCGTGCAAGAAAAACAATATTGTTTGATGAGGCGCTCTGCAAGCGGACTCAACTGAAATTGACTTCTTATCAGAACCAGACTATGAGGTAAAATGCTAAACGGTTTGAAAATAATTTGTATCCTCCATATTTATTAAAAAGGGAAATTAAAAAACTATGCAATTCCGAGAATATTGCAAACACATGTGGATTTTTAGAAATGTAATTATATGCGCAACAAATCACCAAAGTTTTTTTACTAAATTTTTGGCCCTGTGCTCAATTTTCCTCCTACACACGAATTCACCCAACCCCGATTTCTTCGGCACAACCCTTTGAGGGCTCACGCAGCATAACTCTCTCACTAAAGTATTGTTTCGTTCACTTAATTTTATGGTACCCGTTCTGACCCGCTATTTGGTTTACACCCCCCTTCCTCCTTGCCAACGCATTTTTTTGTAGAAATCTTCACAGTTGCACGCACAACCAGAGTTTCATCACAGTCGGATGAATGAATGGTATAGTAACACATACGTCACAAACAAGCATGCAGACATTAATATTTATATTAGCAGTCCTAAAAAGTTAATTAACGTTTTTTTACACTCATAGGGTTTAACTACAAGGAAGCTGGTGTTAAGTTGGAGCCTGCACATAATAGGAGGGAAATCCCAAAATTTTAATGTTTATGCGTCCATAAGATTTGGGCATTACCAGAATGAATTGATAAATCAGCGCTAGCCATAGAAATTTTTTGTAAGAAACTATTCATGCTCAAAATTTACAAAAAAAAAAAAAAAGATTGATTATTTTTTTATCATAGCTACACAATTTTATCAAGGATATATCTGTACCTCAGATGCATAAGGCACTATGTCACAAAAATATAAATATTCAGAAGAGCAGCTTGAAGATTCACTAGTGAATTTAGCTATTTGACCCCCAAAAAATGTTTTTTTATACAATGCTGACTTTGTGTTATATGCTACTAGGAAGTACTTAAAACCGTGTTAATGTTTGTGTTAAAAGTGCATTTTAAGTAAAAGTGGACATATTGTCTTATACCTCCGAGGTTCAGATACAGTATATGTATAGAAACTACATGCCAAACAACATTGAAATCGACATAGTGGTTTCCCAGATATGATTTTTGGCCACAGACTGTGCTACGGGCGTTCAATAACAAGTCTGGATCTGGGGTTTGAAACACTGGTCCTCTGGTACCCGCTTGTACGATATGTATTTTTGACTCTGACTTACCGTGTAACTTATTGTAAATGCCCTGGCTGATGTGTGCTTGCAGAACGGTGGCGCCAAGGATGGCCTGGACATGAATGTGGGAGCAGCCTGGGCCAAGGGTTACACAGGCAAGGGAGTCGTCGTGTCCATCCTCGACGACGGCATACAAGCCAACCACCCGGACCTCGCCCGCAACTACGTAAGTAGGCCCACATGTTCCATATGCACTTTTACGTCTCGTCGACAGCTTAAGGTGTATGGAAATGTAAGATGTCAAGCGAACCACTGGAATACTCAATCGTCCATAAAATCTAAACTACACATCATAATTCGATGCGATTTTTTGCAGAGTTGGTATTATAATAGCGGACGTTTATTTATAAATCACTGGGCAGTATTAATGATTTGCTTTGGAGTAAAAAATTAAAAACGATATTTAGACAAATAAGGGAATGAAACCACAAAATTGATCAAAATGGAAAACTGTAATCTTTGTCATGTGTCGTACGATAACATCTAGGACTTTATGATAACCAAAATTCAAAAATGTTTGCGTATTGATTTTAAAATAATTATTAACATCCGTAAACCACTCGCGCAGAGGTTTTCGAGGAGTAAAATTATTTTAAAATCAAAAGGTGAATATTTTTTTTAATTCTATTATTATAGACTCCGAGATATTATAGTACTAAAAATTATAAAAATTAAAGTTTTCCATTTTATAGATTTTGTGACTTCAATCCCTTATTTTTCTCAATAAAGTTTATAATTTTTTACTCGAAAGCAAAGCATACTACCGCCCAGTGCTGTATAAATAAGCGTCCGCTAATAGGATATCCACACGGCAAAGAAATATCATCAAATTATGATGAGAAGTTCAGATTTCACCGACGATTGAGTATTACAGTTGTTCGCTGGACATCGTACCTTGCCATACCCCTTAAGGATGTTCACATGGCTAAAATTCATATTTTTATATCTGCACAGCACAGTGCTCGTTTTATAGAGGTAACTTGTGACTACAATTCCCCCATGTAATAATATTTTAGCTCTCATAGTTTTCCCATAGCGTCATGACAAAGTCAGAATTTGCATGTTACGGGAATATAGGAATAAATACCAAATGACTTACTCAAATGGAATAATTTTCACGGATACTAGATCTTATGGAATATACGCTAAATGCTTAAAAAATCGCATAAGAAATTCCTTTGTGCTTTTTTAAAAAATCCGAAAGCGATGGAAATATTCGTCATTTATGTCAATTTTTAAAAAAGACAAAAGGACTTTGTTGTGTGTTTTTAAATCGTTTATCATATTGCTCATAGTATCTTATTTCAGTGTAAATTATTTCATTAGGGTAAGTCATTTGGTTTTTGTTATTCCATGTTCCTGTAACTTTCAAATTTTGAAATTTTGACTTTCACATGCCGCTATGGGAAGACTATGAGAGCTAAAATATTATTACAAGGTGGAAATAGTCTCAAGTAACGTCTATAAAACGAACACTATGTCGTGCAAATACAAAATTATTAATTTTGACCACGCGAACACCCTCAAGTCATTAGAAAAAGTTACAAGCACAATATTCCACATGGAAAGGACCTAGGAAAAGAGTCGTCCGTGGCCTATGTCTATGTCAGTCTGCCAGACTACAGGAGCTAACGTCAACTCCTGAAACGTCGCGAATAGCTCGTCTGCGAGAAACTTCTGTTTTCTGTGTTTTCATCGTTGTTTCGTCTAGTCGTGTGTTGAGACGTTGTTGTCGGATCATCTTCTTTTGTGGGTATAACACTGGCTTAGACTTGGTTGTCTGTTCTGTCTTAACTGTGGAGTTCTAATTTTCTCAGTTTTATACGTATTTTCACTTTTATATGGAGGTAAACACACTGCCCTCGTCGTACTTCAACACACTGCATCACTACTAAAACGTTCCATATTTAATTTATTTATATTTCCGTTATGAGAACGGGCTTACGGGACAACCTATGCGTGTGTGTCTATATGTGTAAGTGGGTATAATCTTTAGTTCTTTGCATAGTGATCAAATGTTCAAGTCTTTGTTAATATATCAACAAGATCACTAGGGCCTTCCAAAAAATGTGTAGCTTCTTGTTCATTTTCCGTACTTTTCAAATCGCTTGTTAACTATATTTGCAATTAGCATACTTCTCTGAATAAATGCCGGTGGCGCTCGGGATGTGTAGCTAGCTTTGTGGTCTCTCGTGCCCTCGTTCATTCGACCTAGATAATTTTGTAAGTTTTTATTCTTGCGTCAATAGTTTAATACAATTGGCTAAAAAGTATTTATTTTTAAAGAGGACAAATCTTGCCATCTAAATAAATAAAAATTCGTACACTTGTTTCCATTGTCAAAAAATATATTCATTTGTGATTGCGTTGCGAAATGCACGAATAATTTATGTGTTTAGTAAGAAAAACGCACTTACAGCGAAATGTTATTGTCAACAAATGGCATGTTGTGTTTGTTAATATAATCTTATTCCTTTCTTCTTTTGAATTTTTGGAGCACTTTCTCTTTCCTTTTGTGATTTATTAAATCATTATAAAGTCGAATGTTTTTAAAATATTAGTTTGACTTTTGCCAGGTCATATTCATTGAGATTTCGCTGTCAATACCTGAAGTTTTCACTCGTCATTTCATTTTCACAGAAAATAGTAGCTCGGGCGAGCCTTATTTTGTTGGTTATTGTCGATGACAGTATGTTTTCCCACTTCGGAAGCTGCATGCTGACGAAATTATTTATGACAAAGAATAATACATTTTTTTAAAACGTGTAACTAAATACGTCTGAATTGTCAAGGAAATCAAGTTACCAATGTTATTAAAGATATTTAGATTTATTTCATTGTTCAAGTATCCCATGATAGTTTTGTTTGCAATGTGACATTACCGAAAAATTCCTTAGCCATTATGAATATTTATAAATGGTGGTATTCTTTTCCTTACTTCACTCAGATTATGAAGACGATTTCTAGGTCGAGGGTGCAGTTAATAATAAGCAGTCAGTGAAATTAGCCTGCTTCAGTATGAGTTCGACTGTTGTGCCTGGCAGGTTCCTTTCATTAACTGCCATCTTGGGATGACAGCTTATTGATTAGTATACTCCGGTGTTCCTTCTATCATGCCGATACAAAGGATGCAACTTGCAAGTGGCTTTTCAAATTACTGGACGTGTCTACGGACGTAACTGTTATTAGGTGGCGCTGTCATCTGCTGTTTTACGACAACCCTACCACTCCGGTCTCACACACACACACACACACACAAATGCAGCCTATCTAGATAGGCATCTTAATAAACAAAATACGCTATACTACAATATTTCGCTGAAATCCAGTTTTTTTTTTTAATAATCGTATTGATATTCCAGTATCAAAACGTCGACAATAGTAACACAGATACGGCTTTTGCCTTTGCTTCAAAACTGTTTTACTGTCGTAGGTATATTATTATTTGAGAAATTATAATAAACAAATCATCCTTAAATCGTGTTGATTTATTAACTAGGGAGACTCCTCTAAGCGCTAACCAAAATATAACTTATTCGTCGTGAACAGTTATTATAAACCTCGCGGCAAAAGTAACTTCAACGTATACATCAAGAACATAGCGAAAATGTTCCGAAATTTATTAAAGTTTAAAAAATAAACAATTGATATGTCAAAATACTGGCGGTTAGATATGTGGATTGGTGAGTGAGTGAGGGTAGTTTCTTTATATTATGGCAGGGTTTTGTGCAAATAAATTATCCGCTTTGCTAACTTTGGTGGCTGAGCAGCAGTTTATCCATTCACACTGTGTGTGACTGAGCCACTAGTAAAGAAGAGACAATATTGCTATCAATCTCCACGGAACCTTGCCCGAGTAATAAATAGTCTCTCCCGGGTCAGTATTATCCGCTTGGTTAAACAAGATACTGTAAACTCTACCTTCTGCAAAACGAATCCGCGATTTTCGCTGGCGTGTACTGCTCAGTAAAATTAAATTTTGTTTGTGCTCGCTTACCTCCGTTGGAATGTGACTGGCCTGGGAAGAGAGACGGAGGGAAATGGACCTCACTCCCTTGTCCCCTTTTACTGTTCCTGATACACGTGTGTGATACACGGACTCTCCGATTTGCCCTGTGGTCATCCGGCAGCAAAGTCCACACCTTTCGTCATTAACTACCGTATCTGTAGCTGACATCCGTGTTTACGTTTACATGTAATTAAATGACAATTTTTTAAGTAAGTTTAATATTATTTAAATGGAATTCAACTCTACGCCCAACTCAAAATTACATTTTAAGTAAAATTTACTCTCAGTTCATCTTATATATATTGATATTTGTTTGTATACATAACTGTGTGTTTACGAGCGCCCGTACGTGCACGTTACGACCATACCTTCGATTAAAGATTAAAACTATAGTTACAGTAACTTACGAGGTCTATTCGTCTGATGTTATTTTTGCCAACTTAAATCTAGCTTTCTTGTAAATTACCGTATCATGTATTTTTCGACAGTAGGAACAAAACTGTTAATCGTCTGTTGAACAAAGTCAACTGGCTACACAAACCAGATTGGCAGTTTGGTTATTTTACTTTTTTTACAGGGTTTACTTAATGGTTTTGTACAATGAACGAATTTCATGGGGTCAGCATTTTTATCATATTTTCCTTCAAGTCATCACATCGATTTGCTTTTTACCTGGAAAAGTTTCTTCACGGTGTTCTTCAATCATTCTACAATTCATTCACGATAAAATGGCCCTCGGACATTGTTATTTATAGAGGCACGATTTTATGGCGAAAAGATTTTTGCATCACTTTGTTTCAGTGTCTTACGTGCATGCCTGCATCTCTGCTAAGCGGTCAGTGATTGGATGCCGTAATATACAACGTGTGGAGGTTAAACCCGCAAATGACAGACGTGATGTGTCGCAGCTATCCGTGTACTGATTGGCGCAGTCAAATGAATAACGACTCTGCACAAAAGCACTCTGCAAATAGCCATGATGTTGAGCTGCAGGTTCGCACATACGGCACTGAAACAATGTGGGGCAGTACTCTTTTCGCGACAAAATCGTGGCCCTAGTTATTTATATGTATTTTCAATCTGTTTGTGTATTTACACCAAATGTGAATTTAAGAATTACCACATTTATTATTTTTAATTGACGGTGTTTCTATTTACACGTGGCGGAAATATACAAACCAACCGAAAATTTACCCAAGGAAAGTAGTCCAAATGCTCAGTTTATCGTGAATGGCCAATAAGGTGACGTCCTCTTTAGTGATAGTAATCGGGTTTCAGCCCAGGACTGGTTAGAACCTCAGGGGAAACAACTGACGTGCGACTAGGATAGGATGAAACTACGTTATTTCGCTATTTCCATCCGCAGGATAGGGACAAGGCGGCAACACAGCACCCAGTTCTGAACCAAAGGACGTAACTGTAGATTTTTCTCCACTGCCGGATTGGAACCCTAGACCGTTAACCCATCATTCAGGTGCTCAACAACTGAGATAAGTAGTCGGTCTCCTGTTCAGTATTTTTATTTTTGTCCCTTCCAGCAATGTGTATATTCTTAATTCTTCTGTTAAGGGAGAGTGTTAGACCATTTTTTTTTAGCCATAACATTTATTCAAATTGTTGTATCGAATATTTTTTTCGACTAATCATAAGATATATTATTTGTAAACTGCTTGACATAAATAGTTATGGAATCTTTAATTAATTTGTCTTGCAAAATCATTGCAACAGAATTATAGGTTAACTTTGGTAAAAATTCTGCCTGTCAAATTAAAGAAATATTAAATTACTGTTTATGTCAAGCAGTTTACTAAGAACATAACCTATGCTTTGTCGAAGAGAAAAATTTTATAATACAATTGTAATATATGTTATAGCTCAAAAACGGAAAACATAACAAAATTGTCTGACGCTCCCCATTATGCTTCTCGGATACGTAATATATCGTCTTCACGTAGAGAAAATGAGAGTGGTGGAATTTTAATGTAAAATTGTCGACAAATGCAGCAAGTTACCCACTCTGCCACCAGAATATCCTTTGTTTCACACTGACTTAACGAGTGTCAGTGACATCTGACAACATGTCATGCTCCGCTGTGGCATGGATTCAGCTCCTGTATGAATACAATTCACTTAAATGTTCGGAATTTTACTTCGAATAAAAGCTTGAATGAATGCCCTGCAATGCAGCGTCCAAGCCTGCTAAGATTAGGAAGATAACATTCTTTAAATATGATACATCAGAAACCTCGTCAGAGTTGGTAAAATAAATAGTCTTGAGATATCACGTGTTGATCGGATGTCATTTAATTATTAACATGAGAAAGATGTTTGGTTTAAGTGCAACAGGGCACGGCTACCTTGAATTTAAACTTTCCCCACTGAAGGCATATCAACATTTTCGACATTTCGTGCTCTAAATGTTAGTCTGCTACATAATTTATATTGCTAGATAATAATTTACTTCCATGTTATCAAACATTTGCTGGCAGATAAAAATGATTGTACTACTTGTTATCGTCAATCATGTGATATAATATGCAAGTAATATATTATATAACAATGTAAAAAGGTGTAGTAGACTTTGTAATTAAAGCATGAATGTCAAAAATGTTTATATGCCTTTAGGAATGCTTGCAGTGGGAAAAAGTACTGTGGACAGTTACCTTTGATAGATCCAGTACACGAACAAACCACTGTCCACGAACGAGTATAAAACAATTTAAAAACCTGCAACATCATTGCTTGCTGATAAAATTCTAAAACTTTAAGTTTCCTGCAACAATTTCACTTTCCGATTCCGTCATAACAATAATTATTGATAAAATGAATACACGTAATTAAAAATAACAATAATTAAATATCTTGTGTGAAAACACTATGATGTTTCTAACATTTCACAAAGCTGTCTTGAAAAATCCGAATCGCTGATCATCCGAACATTAAAGAGTAGTTAAAATATTAACTATCCATTTATTTCCGAAGTATTGAAAAATACAAGGTCTGTGCATATAGATTAGGCTCCTAGGCAGTTTACAAAATCTATCCACATTTTAATATAATTTAGCAAAAGTTGTTTTAACTTTGGTCCACGTAACTTACTTTAACTTTAAAAGGAAGACTATCGTATCTACAAATGAAGCAAGAAATTAGATTCTACAAACTGTAAAATCGACACAGAATTTTTTTTCGCCAGAATTTGAATTCTTGTGTTCATTTGCAGCGAGTTACAAAGTTTCGAAGCTTTGCAGGTAAAGCTTATCATTCAGCCAGAGCAGACAAATAACTAAATATCCTGTCAAAATCATATTGCTCGGTGAACCCTATTTGAAATCTATTTAAACTATATATCCATGTATCTATTTACATGAAACCTGAATGTCACAGAGCATTAATTTTGAGCTGTTATAAAACATCAACTGGAAAATCGAAGCTCCTTAATCAGCCGCTGTCAGAAATATTGAAGCGCTTATCAGCTATGAAACGTGGATTAATAATTATCTACGTGGAGTATAGAATACAGACGATTCAGTACAGTTGTGTAATATAAATGA
Source organism: Medauroidea extradentata (assembly GCA_003012365.1). Classification (NCBI taxonomy): domain Eukaryota; kingdom Metazoa; phylum Arthropoda; class Insecta; order Phasmatodea; family Phasmatidae; genus Medauroidea; species Medauroidea extradentata. Next base: position 43,888 of record PNEQ01132996.1, on the reverse strand, counting down.
AGAAAAAAAAATCCTAACACCAGTTAAATCGCGCAACGTTTAAACCAATTAGGCGCATTTAACGTGAACCACAGGAGTAAATCATCAGAACGTAATGCTCATAGGCTTTCACGGTAGTTGTCTACGAGATATTGGTTTCTGATTTGTTATCTAATCACGGTCGTTTCTCTTCCCAACGTTCAGAAGAAATAGCATAATCCATCTTCAAGGGTGAAATCGCAGCAACTACTACATCTTTATAAATGATACTTCGTTTATCCAATGTGATTTCCAATTTAATTGTTTACGAATTTAAAAAAAAAATACATGATATATGTATTGTCTTCAGCGTCATAGTAATTTTGTATTTCACGAAAATATAATTGAAGCAGATCTATTATTCACTACAAATCGATATATTTGACAATAGTTTACCTAAATTCCTCAATTTAGAATTGTTTTTCATTAAAACCTTCCAGTTGCCAATGTTATATATGTGTCTGTGTTTGTTTATTTATTTGTGTACATATACACATATTTATATGCATATGTATGTGTGCATATGTATATACTTGTAAAATGCTTTTCGGAAGAGTCCAGAAAAATTACTAAATCCATACGGTTTCTAATAAAACAATATATATCGCTTAGTGTCCATCAAACGTGTAATAAATCACATGTTGGTGATTATTTTTATTTGATACGTATAAAACAGCATACTTTACTTCAAAATTTAAGTTATATTTTTTCGCTACAAACAGAATAACAACAGTACTATACGCATCATAATTGGAAAGCTTGATTGTAACTTGCATCAATTAGCAGCGTAATAAGATGTCAATTATTTAAGGTAAAATTGTGCTTAAACGAGGAAAACTGGCCGCTTTCGTAAAAGCCAAAGCGCTGTGCAATACTTGTAAATACGCACTGGATTTCCGCTGACATTTTCGCAGTGACAAAGACCTCGATGATGAGAATGCAAGCTGAACAACTGAGAGGGACGGGGGACACCGCGATCACAAAATGCGGGTCTGTAGTTGCGACAACCTCTCCACAGAAGTGCGAGAGAAAATAGAGAACTGGAGAGAAATAGAAAGAGAGAAAAAATAGGAGGGAAAAAATTCGCTTGTTTCGATTTTGTTGATAAACTGTGGCGTAGCGTGGTGTGGCGCTCGTCGAATGGCTGGAAATAAAGTGGGACAAAAGAACAAAACTTCCTTTTTTGTGTTCGTTATTGTCAGCCTCTGCTGTAGCCATTGTTTGTGATACGAGCCGTTCTACATCCGTTTGCCTGGCTGACTGCCGTTTGTAGGTTCATATTTATGAACAGAAGCGACTTGGCATCTTGTGGTACGTGTGCGAATGGTATTTAAAGCTGTGCCCAGTAAAAAAAAAAAAAGTTTTAAAATTCACAATTCCCTTGATAAAAATGGTAACACAGCCTTTATTTACGAAGACAATACGTACCGAAGTGCAAGGCATAGACGTCGGAACATATTCATATTAGTGTGAGTGCTTGTAAGCTGATGAAAATACTCTTTGTAATACACGCATTGCCTTAAATATTAAATAGTGTGTTTAAAATGTGTAACTTTTCGAATCATAAAACAAAGAACGTTTTTTAGAATATCGTTTGTGCAATACGCACAATGTTCGCTAACTGAACCAGTATTTAATGTTATTGTGTATTACATTATGTCATTTTTATTATTATTATGTGTATGTGTGTTTAATTTCAATAATAGTCAATTAATTATTTATTCGTCGTAATTTTATGTGGCGAAGTTAAGGCGGATTCACCTTGTCTTACACCTAACCACAGTATGCATAATTAGAAAGCATTTCACAATGTATCAGGAGAAGAATAAGAAATATTGAATTTACATAGCTAAATTAATTTATAGAATTACCGAAATAAATATTAAAAATTGTTAAACGTAAAGAAGAAAAATTTAAAATCACAAAACAATAAGAGAAAACAAAATATAAACACATTGTCACATTCACTCACACATTCATACAATTGTACATATCATCATCCACTGTTCATACTAGATAATGAGATCTTGTTTAAGAGAGTTCAGCACAGCTTTTTTAAGAGCATATTTCTGCCTCATTGAGTCAAAGTTACTCGTATTTGCAAGGAACCGTGTTCGATTTCCAACTCAGCCGTCCTGATTTCGGTTTTCCTTAAGTTTGCGAAATCCCTCCACACGAGGCCACTTCCCTCCTTGCTCATGGATACATCAGTAATTGGTTCCTTCCATGATGTCCTCGCTGTTGACAAGACGTTCAGAGAGCATAACACATTTGTAAACAACTAAAGGTGTTTTTTGAAATAAGTAAGATTTTAAAGTCGATTAAAAGTGCAAAACGAATTCCTAGAACAATGGTTTTACCCAAGTTGTGAGCAAACAATTAGCTGGTGTGCTAGTTGACCCACGTGTAGACAAGGAACGCTCTAAAATTTACTCAACACTTGTGTAATATGACTAACACGATAATAAAGTCTTTTTATACAAGTGTATGTCACATTAATAAGAATTACAGATTTTCGTAATTATTGCCTTTTTTAATTTTTGTGATTCTTTCATTACACCTTTCTTAACACTGCCGCTTAATAAACTAAAGTAATGTTATAAAATGTGAGTAAAGTATTTTTTTCAATCTTATAATGCCATTAAGATTTCGCATCACTAAGCACGCTGAGTTATTCTTCATATATTCCTGATTCGTGATTCCAGCTAGATTTATTAGTAAATATTACAACGTGGCCTAACTAACTACTTACACTTTCCATTGTGCGTGTTATTTAAGAATTAGTAAAGCATTATTATTCAACACATAGGATATAAAATTTAAGATAATAACTATCCGTCGTCATTCAGTGATAACCTACTGAGACTAATTAACAGCGCTGCTCTAGTAAATCCCCTGACTGTTCAGTAATGATTTTCAAAAAATAAGTGTTCTGGCATAAGAAGTGATACATTCACTTAAATTAAGGCTTTTCAAGAAACCAAATTGTTTTCTGAGATGTAAGTGTTGTACGTGGTTTTGTGACATCACATCAAAGGAAACGTGACAAACGGACACCATTAACAGGAAAATAATATTTTGTTTTTGTTCACAACACGTTTATGAACATTTTAACAATTCATGTTGTGAAATGTAAATTTCATTAAATTAATAGAAACATTATGCACTGGTCCAAGTATTATTGTAATCATAGTGATTTCGTGAGTATATTTCTCTAAAATCGAACAGTAAGTTCGTATTCATTATGTTTTAATGATTACCTAATTTTACTTTGAATTGTATCACAAAATTCAAAATATTCCTATTTTCAAAACTTTTTGAACGTATTTTCATGCAACTTTTTATCGAGTACTCGTACCTTTAACATTCATTACAAGATTTATAAAGTTGTTAGAGTAATATGAAACCATTTTTGAAATTTGAGTTATAAAATATAAACAGATTAAATTATCATAATTTCCATAGGTAATTATAGAAAAAAATACGTTGCTCTTTTTTAACACTTGCCTCACAACAGGTCTTTAGACAATAATATCACCAATATTAAAAACATTGAAGAGTCAGAAAATAGCTTTTGACGACACGAACGCTTTGAATCAGTTATGGCTGCTCATTTACTTATTTTGTTTAAAACAAAATAACGGTTATAGATAAAATTTCGTGGGTCTAACGACCTGCCAGTCAACTCCACAGTTTTGTGTTCACTATGTCTTCAACTACAGAGCTCATTGTCTGCAGCTGCGATGAGTGGCCAGTTGAACTTCTGACAAGAGAGTTCGTGTGTGTTCTATAAAGATTTGCTACTGGTTCTAAGTCCTCAAGGACGAGTTTAATAAGCATTTGCGAAATTTCCTGGTATCTATATAATTACCCCTGATTGTCACGAAAATATTTCTGTGATTAACTTTTTACAATGCCTTACGTTCACATCCGCAGTTTTTATTCATTGTTATTGGCGACATGCCTTCGTGTAAACACGTTTCTCATTTGACTGCACCAATCAATACTGCGATACCATACGTCTGTGATATGCAGTAAAATGTTAACAGACTCAAGAGTTAAGAGGAGTCTTCGCCGGTGTCGAATTTCCACCTTTGACGCGTGAACAGCGTAGTGATAAGATCCAGTGCCCCACGCTTGACGAGAAGAATATCTCCACTATTCGCAGTGCGCCAAATTGGCGTGCAAGATTTTACTTGTAGTCTTTTTCTTGCGGGGCTTAAAACGGTGACCACAACTTTTTTTTTAATTCAAGTAATATTTTCGGTCTTACAGCTGTCTAAAAAAAACATTTTTAGCCATTTTGAGAAGCCCGGAAATTGTGTTTCTGATAAGAGTGCAAAATTTTTGAAAATAAAGAAGCTTACATTCAAGTGTGTGTGTTTTTTTAGTAGATAAACATAATATGAATAACTTGAGCGGTTTCGTGTAAAAAAGAATACACGTGACACGCTACAACGCCGTCCATTCGCCAGTCGATGAATCCTCTTAAAAACATCAAATCACTTAGCATGAATTTAGAGCTGCAGATGTGCACAAAATGCAAGAAAATAAACTGGTGCAGAAATCTTGTCCCCAAAACTAGATGTCCGTAGTTATAAATGAATCATGTGTGTGCAGTTTATGGAAACCACCCAGTGAGCGTGCACTCTGTATACACGCTGCTAGTTTCTGCGGTGTGAACATGTGGTCGTAGTTTACACGAGGCAGAGTGGCCACAGAGGCTCGCCCAGGCTTTGAAGCCGACACCGAGGCAGCCTAGTAGTGACGAGTGGACGCGCGGAGCTGTCGGTATGTCGTCGGCTCGACAAGTGGCGGACGCGGCATTTTGTTCAAGTTTACCCACTTCCCTGTATCCACCGAGATTTCCGTATCCATGAGCGCGAAGTATCGTCTTGTGTGTGCATAGGTCAGAATTTCTATATATCCAATATTAAAAAAAAAAAAAATTAACAGAACGAATAGTGTGTAAGTAGTTATTTACCACTTAAAAAAATTCTAGTACTAATTTTACAGTTCACCTTACAAAAGTTTACAAATAATTTGTGTAATATGTTTTAATTTTTTTCATTGCTGGCTTCACCAGTATGGATAAAAATTATTATAATTTTATTAAAATTTTCCCTTGCGTATTTCAAGTAGTTACCAGAATTTTTTTCATGTAAGTATATAAGTGTCTTTAGTTCCTTAGTACCAAATAGGCCGAATTGTGGGAAGTGTTATTTACGACAGAAAATTAAGCTGCTGAAAATATTGGTACCTTAAGAAACGTGTAGCAGAGGGAAAAACTTCTCGGTATAAACCATCTGACGTATTCTTCACAAATTATTGCACTAGAACGGGACGTAATAAATAGCGATACAATATATTAGCGTTTGGAAATTCTACAAGCGAAAACCACTGTCGGGTCTCCAGTTAAGAAAAAATGTCAAGATATTTTAGAAGGCAGAAACGCGTAACACCATGAACAACTGCAAAAGCGTTAGTTCCTCTGCATGTTTGCAAGAGTCACCGCCAAAAAATATATATAATAGGTTTAGCGTAAAAAAATATTTACCGTCTCCAGCTATGGAGCGCAGCCTGAATTAATTTCAAAAATGAAAACCTAAAATCTAACCAGGGACGTTGATCATGTGATTGGTTAATAATAGTTCTTGTTATATTTCTGTGGACTAGGGATTACCCTTAGTGAATTGCTTTAAGCATACGTTATTGCATTAAATGAGAGGACATAGTGTTGCAATGGTGTATGTTCGGAACATTAACTGCCCTCATTACAAGAATGTTAAATTTACGATCACATTTCTTACGCCGTTTCTAAAAATTTATTTACATTTGACGTTTCCAACTACCAACCGCACTAAAAAAAAGCGGTCTATTGATACGTCAGATTTTCATGTGAGGAAATTAGATTTCAACTGATTAGAAATTATGGATATTTGTATGTGTGTCGTTTGAAGAGATGTTTAAGGTGAGTGTTGTTTTTTCACAATTCTGAAATGGTACTATCTATAATGGTTAAAATATAATTTTTGTAATACCGAATATTAATATTACTTCACCATCCGTGCCTCTCCATGGAGCGAATCCGTAATGCTATAAACAAAACTGTATGCTTTACAAGTGCCATACTTTAGTAATTTTGCTTCACTCATGTTTGTCAAGTAAAATTTATATTATATGTACCTACTACATTTTATCACAGTCAGAATAATATTAATAATAAACATTCGTTTGGGATGTTGGTGTTCAGTATGGTTGGGTATTTAATCCTGTCCAATCTACTTGATCTCCCGAAAGCGGTACAGCTACAGCTTGCCTATTACACCAAGATAGAGGCACGGTAGTATTGACTGAATTTAGTTGCTTGGACATAATCCATTGCGAAATAAATGACTGTCAAAGAAAACTAAAGATAATAGAAGAACATGAATAAGCAGAGTACGATTTAGTCAAAAGGATACATACACAACATAACATTACAAAAAATGGAATCGGGTCAAATAAAACAAGAAACAAGCAGATAACAAATGAAAATAATAAAAGTAAAAAATAAACACAAGTTAACATGCGACACAGCGATGAGACGGAACAAAAGCACAGTACGTATAAGACACGTACGGAAAAGCAACAAACGACACAACGGTGAGACGATACAAAACACAGTATATATCAGACACAAACAGAAAAAACAACAAACGACACAACGATGAGACGAAACAAAACACAGTAGTTTTCCAGACAGACAATATGACGATGTTTCGGGAACTGAAATCTGTTCCTGTCATCGGGTAGACACACAGGGTTCAGGAACACGAGTGCGACTGTGTCGTTCGGAAATTTTATGTTGTGTATGTATTCTGTTGACTAAAGCATACTCTGCTTATTGATGTTTCGGGAACTGAAATCTGTTCCTGTCATCAGGTAGACACACAGGGTTCAGGAACGCGAGTGCGACTGTGTCGTTCGGAAATTTTATGTTGTGTATGTATTCTGTTAACTAAAGCACACTCTGCTTATTTATGTTTTTCTATTGATTTTAGTTTTCTTTGGCAGACATTTTTTCGCAATGGAGTATGTTCAAGCAACTTAAATCCAGTCATGCACTCCCGTTGCACAGTTCTTTCAAAGATCGCACGGTAATATTATTTATCGAACGTAAGAATAACAAGCAAAAAATTCTTGGCTGATATTGAAGGAAACAAAAAAAGTTTCGTTATTACAAAGTTTTGATTTTGTTGTCTGATGGAAAATTAAATTTAAACTTAACCATAGTTTAAAATCTGAAATTTTAGTGGTAACGGAGACGTTTTTTGAGCAAACAAAAATACAAGATTCTGGATAAGACAGTTAATGTGCTACACCTGACATTGTAAAACATTAATAATAGTTCGTCATCTGTTCAGTTGTTGTCAGTGACGTGCACGAATGCGAAGCCTCCCCGGAACCAGTTTGCCCGAGAGTTAACGTGTAACCCACGCAGCCGGCACTCAGCGAAGCGACCAGCAGTGTGGCTCAATAGCTGGCGATCAGGAGCGCAGTGTGTACGGTTCGTGCGGGTTTAATTCCAGCCGTGCTTTTACTGGAAATTAGTGTCGTGCCACGCTGTAAATACGCGGGCATTCACGTCCACTGCTGCGTGCAGTGTCCGAGCAGAGCAGTAACAGCCCGAGAGGGGAGAGGGTTGGTTTGCTGGAAGGATAAGGGGAGCGTTGGGATGGCTGGAATGAATGAAGCAAGTCTGGCAGGTTCAATTAGACGACGCTGGCTGGCACTGCACAGGCTGCCGTGGTATCGGGACGGGACGTGTGGAAGGGTGTAGCTGTATGGCGGTGTTGGTTGTGAGATATACGGTTTCACTGGCCTGTTGATTACGCTGCCGTCGGTTCCGAGACCGTGAAGACCGGCTATGTGTGAGGGGACTATGTTTGACGCCCATGGGGGGAGGAGGAACATTATTTTTAAAAGCATAGGACGGGGAAATAAAACTCTGTTCTGCGTGCCACTTGCCTCGTACCAGATGAGCTTGAAGCATGAAGCCCTGCTGAATTATTCCGGGCGATGAGGCAACGGAGGCGGTTCTCATAACACACTCTTCTCCTCCCCGCACCCCCTACCAACACCATCCATCCCACATCATCAACATCACACGCTTCCTTTAGCACTCCATCCCCCTGACGAGAATATCTTGTGTTCGGAGTCACTCATGTAAACATGGGCTTTCCTTCCCGGTCACACTTCATCATAAATTTCCCCACGACCTTTGCCGATGTCTCTTTTCACTACATGCATTCAAAACAAACGTGATAATTATGTACTGAAATATGGTTTATAATAGCGTGGCATTATTTACTAAAAGCGTACAGTATTTCACTGTTAGGTCAGATTGTTACATAATGAATATTTGAGTCATTTTATTTTATTGGTTGCTCATAAGTTATTATTATTTGGGGGGTTTCACTCAGATTGTAGCTACACTGTGGGTTTATTTAGATATTATTTAGGGTTAAATGGCTAAGTCAGTTATGGTTAAACGGGCATTTACTCTACTACAATGGCAGGTACTCTGAATACAAAGGCGGTTACAAAGTATTACATTAATATAGGAGGGGAGCGTAATATTACTTATTATCAATATATTACGTTAAGTTGACGGTTGCTGCTACATAATTAGACCTGACGACCTTACCGAAAGCTGGATTGATGAGGAGACGGCATCGACGGACGAGCACGCACCCGCCGGGACTCGACCCACGAGCCCCGGCGGAGAACTGGACTGCTGTTGATCGGATGAGTGCTGGTGGACGACAGGCCGGGTTTACTCGGTAACAGTGCCATATATCAGCGTGCTTGCCCTCATTATTGCACCACTACGAGGGGAGTGAGGTGAGTTGCTGTCTTCCGTGGTTTCCCAACGCTGACCAATTGCAGCTTGAACCTCTCGCTGTCCGGCTTGCCTTACAATATCATAACAAGATGCACCAAGTATTGCTGGTGTTTCTGAAATACGAATGCAATTTAGTCGCAGTCGCCGAAGAGACAACCTAGTTTAAGTAAGTCTATGAAATTTAACATGTATTATTTTAAAACTAATTGTAGGAGGAAGTGTATGCAAACAATGTGTGTAAACATTCTTCAAGTACTACACCATATTTGTTATCCGTTTTTCATATAAAATACAAAGTGCCCGAAAAATCCTGCATCATAGGAAGATCAACTTACACTAAATGTGCGTGAAGTACTGTAAATCATAGAATGTGCTCAATATGATTGCCTGAAACATCAAAATATAGCTGCATGCCATTATGCGGAGCAGAATAATCTCGACAAGCCCTTCAATAGTCAGCGTGATTCACCTGCAACATGAAAACACAAACTGCAAAACAACTGCCTATGATGTGTGTCTTACTCAATTGCAACTAGAAAGATAAACAGTTTTATATTTGCCATAGCATGAATAATTCAAAAGTACATATTAATTTTAATTAAAAATGTTTCGCACAATTTTGAATATTTTGCCACTGAACTTCGGGCATCCCGGTAAAAAAATATAAATGTGACGAACAAACTTCTGTCTTGCAGACACGCGAGCATATGGGTAAGAGTCATACCCATCCCTTGCACCAATCAAACTAAATGTTTGTTTTAACAGATCCGCAGACACTTGCTACTGTAGACGGTCCCCTGAGAGAAATCTTCGTCTATCGCATGGACGGTGTGTTAGAACGTGGGAATTAGAAACCGGTAAACACACTCTTTTTAAGGGCATTGTCCCGAGTTTATCGGCTTCCGAAATAACTATATTTTTGAGAACTCCGACGACAGTCGTTAACAGAAAATTCTTCCGTAACTGTGTTGTAAATTGATTGTACTATGTAATGTAATTTTTCTAGATAAACGATGTAAAGATTTAATATAACTGCTGCTGATTTGTAAATTTAAGGGAAATTTCGTTAGTTAATTAACTAGCTACTCCTGTATTTTGTCTCGTAAAAAACATGTACAAACATTTAAGACCAGTTGTAACAAACGGTCAGAGATATTTTATAATATTGACTCGCGTTTATGTTTTAAAAAATAATAATCATGTCAACTGTAAAATCTTGGGCTTACGCCCGTAATCTACCAACCCGCGGCAGCTTATTTTATATTTTTTTTATAAAATACCTGTATCATGTTCAATCCTGGTGTCGCACGAAGAACAAATTTGTTGAATTGTTAATCCAACACATAATGAGCTTATTATATTGGGTCCTTATTTAAATTTTTTTGTGTATTATTAACTGGAATATATTTAGAAAATAACTGAATTTCACAAAGGTGTACGTATCAATGTAATTTTAAAAGTTAATCGAAAACTATTGCACACAGTTTTGAGATAACAGAATTTATTTCAGTTGTTATTATTTACTTCAGAAATCGAAATGCTCGGCCGATTTGCTATCGCATAAGCAAAACACGCTCTGTTACTGCAAACACATTAGTTGAGTAATTTTATATTTTTTAAACTCCCAACCAAAAAAAAAAAAAAATAGGAGTTGTAAGTTTGGCGACTATGTCTGTCTGCCTGTGGAATTTTTTGTGGCATCGTAGCTCGTAATTGAAAGCTAGTTTCATAGGAACTGTTCTCAGCTATATTTGATGAAACTCGGCCCAGCTGTTTGAAAGATAAGCTCTTTACTCAATTAGTGTACACATAATATTTATTATACTTATATTCTATGCGGTGTCGCTGAAACTTTAAATTTAACAGGGCTTTTAGCAAAAATAGCAGTATTTTGAACAATTATCGTACAACGACAAAAGAGGAAAGTAAAAAAAAAAAAAACATGAAATAATTTATAATAAGTTAGTCGCTTATGTCTGTCTGTGTGTCTATCTGTGGCAAACTCCTATTCGCTTGGGGCCGATTTCAATGCGTATTTTCATTTGAAAACAAATACTGCAGTACTCTTTTTAATTCCGTAAAAATAAGGTAAGTTTTAAAAACTACAAATGCACTTAAATAAAAAATTAAGAACTAGGCCTACACGTTAAACAATTTCACAAAATTAAAAAAAATAATATTTTCTTATCGTTTGTGATCCTCAAATGAGTCCTAAGACTGCCAAGTAAAAAGAATAAGTTGTAACAGTATAGGAATTTACACAGAATGAATCAAACCAACATGATCGACATCACAAAATCAAGTATCAATCAACAATTTTGATTTAAATGTAGCCTAGTTTAAGGTTTGGGCTTATCTTTTCAAACTGTCACATACGTACACACTCTATACATACGTTTCGTTACAGTTACATTTTCTGTTTCAAGTTTTGCTGTATTAAAATTTTATTTAACTTTAAATGACACTCACCAAGTTATCAGCTCTATTTTTTTTATGTGACCACTAAGCGTTGGTACGTGATGACATTTAGCAGCAAAATCTCCAGGATCACAGAGCGTTTATTTTCCGTGTAATCATCGTGAGATAAAGGAGGAAGCCTCCAACACTGTCAGTGGGAAGATGCTTCTGTAGAATTAGGAGCGATCGCAGATTGTGCGGGAAGCAGCGGACAAAGGCCAGAAGAAACAGCATCCCGTTCTTGCGATTCAGAGGTCCGTCGCTGCCATCAACCCCCACATCCCACCCCCGCCTTAACAAACCGTGCTAGTGGCGGGAAGAAACGAGCTGAGTGATGGATTACCCCCTGCTCACCGTCGAATATAGATTCAGTGGCATTAGCGGTGGTGTGTTAGGTACGGTAGGACTGACGATCCGGATTTCACGGGTTAGCAAGCATCCCTCACCTTCCATCTCCCAAGCTAATTACTTCATTCTCTTACATATTACAAATATAGCGAGTTTTTTAAATGTTTGTCGCAATGCGAGTTTACAATTAGAATTTATTGGTTTGTGGACACACGCCGTTGCTCATGTTGTGCTTATCAAACTTTTGTTGAATAACCAAGTACATGAAAAAAATACATAAAACAAAATAAAAAAGAACAGAAAAAGCAACCCCAGAGGAATTCTGCCAGTTTTTTTTTATTCGGCATTCACATCTTAGTGTCCCGGCCAGCTGTATCTCAGCTTGAAGACGGGAATATATCGTAATTCCCAAAACGTTATATTTTTTTCGTTGCTTTAACGTGTGTTGTCTCTGGTCTCTTTTCTTTTGTTTGTTGTCCACTGTTCACTGTTTTGTGTCTACTTTTTTTTCAATTTGGATATCTGGTTCTATTTGTGTCTGTGTTTTGTGTCTGGGCGTTGTGTCGATATTCGACTGAATTCTACATTTAGTATTCCTTGTTGCCTAATCAAAAAATAACAGCTGGCAGAATTCCTCTGGGATTGTTTTTTTTTTTTTGTGTTTTATGTATTTTTTTTTTGTACTTTGTCATTCAAAACAAGTTAAATCAGCACAACATAAGCATTGGCGTATGTCCACAAACCAATAAATTATTATTGCATATATAGCACTGTATTTTGATTGCAGTTCTATGACAAGTGTTTCTCAACAATCCGTGGTAGGTAAGTAAACGCTAACAATACTAACAAGAAATATACACGTGTTTGAATGTCAGTATGGAAACATTACAAAACAACAAACCTTGATAATGATATTTTTTTGCTGAGAAAGTTGGCAAAAACAAGTGTCTAGGTTTGCTGTTGTATTATTTTTGCAAGTTGGTTTCTAGAATCCTAAAATTTTCAACTGACGCCTTTAGCGCTTGTCCTTTCAAGGATATAGAGTTAAACAAAAATGGGCAAACATTTATATATATATATATATGTGTGTTATTCGGAATGAAGTGAGCACAAAAAATTTAACCTTTGATAAATATCACTAGCTGTTACTGTATACAATTCAACATAAACTCTAAATGCCTTACTGTTTGTGTGGTTGGCAGGGAAATTAAGCAATTTAATTCCGTGTATTTTCCTATTTAAATTCTACAATGCTGAAACAAATCACTGAAATTGACCTAATGGCAATTTATATAATTAATAAAATGATTTTTATCAAATAGTATCGCTCCATACTGACTGCACAATTTATCTTACTCGCGCAAGCATCAAGTGATGTGTCCAGAGAGGTTAGACATTTCCCGTTGTTAGCCGTTACACGCGGAAAGATACGAATTGGTTGAAAATAGAACTTTAGCAGGACTTTTTTTTAGTGTTCATTTTAACCTGAACCGCCTGTAGAACATGTCTGTAGGAGGCCACCTATCCAAAGCAGCTGAGCGGTAGGCCGAATTTCGGCCGACACAAGTTTACTCGAAAAATACTCAACGAATAAGATTGATGTCTGCTTAGGAATATCATTCGAAGAATGTTACACACGTGTACTGTATTTTAAGATCTTCCATTTGTATTTAAAATTTTTTTTTATTTTGCGGCCAAATTGGGTGAAAATGGGTGTTTTGCAATCCTTAGTATGAATGATAATCTTGATTTAGAATGTTTAATAAGGTACAGCGGTTACAACACACCTTGATATCAAATATGACGTAGTGGAATTAAATGGTCACCATTGAATGTCTCATAGAGGCTTGTTGTCGTCGAGGAGACTGCACGCTATTTAACTTACTTGCGCCCACGGTCGTGGAAGAACAGGGTCTGGACACTCGCCTATCTACCAATGTATGTTGCTTGACCCCCTTGTTGTTTGGCTGTAGTTCAAGTTACCGAGAATGTCGTTTTTTTTTTGGCGCTGTTTTCCGGGCGGTCGGACTCAAACTCCGTCCACTTTTTTCCATTGTTAAATTTATAAAGCAAATAAAGATTGCTGGAGCCTTTTCTTAAATTTGTGAGCGAAGAAAGTATTTCATAAATTGATAAAAATAATACGTTTTGATAAATTGTTTATCTTAGCGGAAAGGAAGTGGGCGGAGTTTAGTCCGACCGCCCTAACATCAGCGCCAATAAAACACAATATTCTCGGTAACTTGGTGAACTGCAGCCAAACAACAAGGGGGTCAAATATCCAGGCGAGTGTCCAGACCTGTTCTTCTACGACCGTGCTTGCGCCTAGAGGCTAGCGGGAGGTGTGACGCGCGTACTTTGTTGTTTAGCTTTAAATATTAATGAAGGACCTAAAACGACTATAAATGCATGTAACTTAACTACGATGTTTTTCCTAAGCACACATTAAGACCAGTTCACACCTAAATAACTATTTGAGAACGCCAATTCCAATACGGCAGTTACTGCATTCGACAATATTGATATTCACATCGAATGTATCTTAACTATTATTCAGAAGTTAAGACTTAAATTAAAAATAAAAAACCTGCTCACAGGATGCTAAATTCCAAATCGACCAGACCAATAGAATTGCTCACACCCACTAAAAAAAACTAGGAAAGAGCTGATGATCTTTAAACGGCTGAACAGATTTTCTTGAATCACAGCTAAGAACACTCTCGATCAAGTAACTTTTCAAACAAAAAAAAGTAAATCATAATTGGTCCATTCGTTTAGGAGCTATGATGCCACAGACAGACACACAGATACGCAGACAGGCACGTCAAACTTATAACACCCCTATTTTTGCGTCTGGGGTTAAAAATACCCGTAACGATGTTAATTATAAAATGTTAGTAACAAAAAATCTTATCAACAAATTCTAAGTTACGGTACGCTATTTCATAGCAATGTTGATTAGCAAATGTGCTATTAACATGTCTAAAAACACCAATGTTACTAACATAGTCGTAAGAATGATGAACGGATGTTAATAGCAATGTTTATGATAACAATGCCTACAACACTGCTGATAACATTGCTAGTAACATTTGTTACCAACATCCTTTGATCTATACCGCTCTAGAATGGGTCGGGGAAAATAATGTTATTAATATTGTTGGTGATAAAGTTATTAACATGTTTCTAAAATGCATAGCTTTTGCTGCCAGCAAATGTTTTCAACAAGATGTTGGTAACAAATATTAGGGCGTTTTTTTATAAATATTTACGAAGTTAATAACATAAAGTTGGCAACAATGCTGATAACATGAAGTTCTCAACAATAATCAAGCATTTTTAAACATTGATAATATCTATGTCGAAAAAAAAAACGTGTTATTATCAAAGTTATCGTTGGTGTAAACAAGGTTTAACTCACGTACATAGTTGAGTAGATTTCTAGTAAACATGTGTTGGCAGAAGCTCTGCACACTGTTAGACGGCTTAGGCAGGCGGCCACCTTAATACAATGATGAATTTGTTTCACTACAAAAATTGTAAAATATACAAGGAATTTCTTTCTGCTTTTACAATGATTGCGTTTAAAACCCAGGAATTTTTGTTATATAAATTCTTGGGAAAACTCGGTACTCGACCAAAATCATGGGCTTGTCGGAAATTATAAAGTTATATACAATTTATACGGTATCCTTTTTGCTGAAATAAAAGGAATTTTCATATAAATGACGTTTAACAAAGCAAAGTACGTTAAATATGCAACATGGGGGTTGAGATTGTCAAAGAGTAAAGTGCGAAAATCTAGTCAGCTGTTTGAAGATCGTCAGCTCTTTTCTAGTTGTTGAAGGTATATGAGCAACTTCTACTGGTCTGATCGAATTAGAAATTTAGTATCCCGAGACTTAAATTATATTGCAATAACATGGTCACCATGACCTGATGCTGCAGAATCATCTGGAGTCTGCAGGATACCCAACTTCTCACTTAGTTAGGTAGATTATTTTTATTTTTCGTTTAAGTGTTACTTGTTGCGTCATTTTTCTAAATATAAAGGCTATATTTGTGTCTGGAATAACTGTGTATTTTTTTGTTATTATTTTGTGTTGTCTCTGGGTATTACTTTATTTATTTTCCTTTATTGTTTATGTTTGTTGACAATAGCTATTAAGGCCTCGCTCTGCAGTTTTGCAGTGGTTTTGAAAACATATTTTTAAAGTAATTTAATACTTATATCAAAATTAATTCTTACAGTTTTAACAATTATATATCATCGTTTGTATCTGAATTTAATGTTGCAATACACCACACGGATTTTTAATTTTTGTCCCTGAAATAGCACGTATTTTGTTGTCAAAATAAGCCAAAATGAAGCAAAATATTTTTTTTTGCTAGCAAAGAGTACAGTATTTAAAAAAATCCATGGCAAAACACAGTCTCAAATTTTTTCCAAGCATTTGGTTAAAAAGTATTCAAGTTATTTCAAACAATTGCAAATAACTGGAATGTTTTTTAACCAAATGCTTTGAAAAAAATTGAGACTGTGTACATTCATACGATACGCAATTTTGCCAGAGCGTTTTATAAAACAATATACCGTTTGCTAGCAAAAAAAATTATTTTGTTTCAGTTTGACTTATTTTTACAACAAAGTATGAGATATTTTAGAGACAAAAACTAAAAATCCGAGTGGTGTATTGCAACATTAAATTCAGACACAAACGATGATAATATAAGTGTTAAAACTGTAAGAATTAATTTTGATATAAGTATTAATTTACGTTAAAAATATATTTTCGAAACCACTGCAAAGCTAAAGAGCGAGGCCTTAACGGCATTTCTTTCTTGCTTTATTGTTTTCTGCGGGGTTTTCCGAAACACGGCAACATACGATCACAGTAGCGGCGTATTTCCATAAAAACTATTTTGTTTATAATATTGGTAACCCATAGCAAAACTCGTTCAAAGATCACTCACATAGCAATATTTGGCTATTTCTACAGCCGGGAAACCCGAAAAATATAGCCCATGTATGTACTGCTGAAATTTGTTTCGTCGTACCGTAGATCAAAGAGTGACGACCGCTCTTTTATAAGTTGAGCAATATCATATCCGACTGTTGTTAGGATGGTAGTTCATTTTATCCTGACCAGCTGCAGTGGGGGTGGTTTAATTTTTAAGAAATATTCTCGAACAGACAAGGGGTATACGAGAAACTAAACCTTTTTTTAAACAGCCATTTAGAAAAAATGACCGCCTGTCGTTATTGTATATTGCCTAATTCAACACTGAAAATGGGTACCTCACTGCTTTTGAGGTTGACAGTGAACTACCAAATGTGGTTCCACGTAATTTCAAATTGAAATACAACAATCCTGAATCACTACGAAATTAAGTCGGTAGTTATGTATTGTAAATACTTTGTATTTATTTTTGTAGCAACTAATTGAGATTTATATCTACCACAAATTCAGTTTGTTTCACGTCTACAAAAAAATTATAACAGAAATTGTTTTCTATTCCGTACCTATTATATAAAGTTATAATTATTATGTAAATTTTGGCGTTTTATGACTGTTAATTTGTTTGGAATGCATTTTCAAGCGTGATAAGGCCAATTTATTTTAAATTTTATCTTAAAATACATATGATCTAATTTCAAGTCGAATTAACCAACAAGCCTTTATGCGCAGTTAATTATTTTTTTAATCTCTTAGATTCAACGCGAACTTTACTATTTGATGAATATATTTTACTTAAATGTTAAATTTCATGAATGGTTAGCAGTTATTTTAAAATAAATTTGCTTATATTATAATTAAGATCCAATTTTTAACTCGGATAATATTGACGTAGTTTAAATGGTACGTGCTACTTATCACTAGACTATTTAATGGATTAAACACAGTATATAACTGTTTAATGAGCAATATAATGTAGCTGTAAACATCTTACAAACCTATGTACGTAAATCTTATAGCTATGTTTATATTTCCACATACCGGAAAGATACAACGTTTATAGTAGTTGAAATAAACACTATTTAATGAAATGTTAACGTTACCTTAAACTGCAATTACACGTACGGACATTCTTTAACAGGACATTGGGATTCATCTTGACGTATGAGGCGATCATGAACACAGTAAGTTTGTTGATATAAAATATTTATGTTAGAAGTGAAGAGTTCGTGACTTAAAGAAGCCGATAATTATTATAACAGGAATGTATAAAATATTGTGTCCGTTTTTTTTTTTTTAAGTCTAAAGATACTGTCAGATCAACAACTACTGAAAAATTTTTAAAAGTAAATATGTGTAATGTTTCTTATTATTTTATTTTATGCAATTGAAAAATATTTGTTAAAGAATGTCTACTTTTTACACATCTCCACTACGAATTTCATGCCGATCAAAGGGCTTCATACATTTGCCTGTAAGACTGGCGACAAAAAAAAACTAGTTAGTTGAAAGGCGTATTCATTAGTTTCAGTTTTTCAATGTCGCAGAGGACACAAATAAGTGTAGACAAACTCAGTTCATCAATGTAACATTTTTACGCTAGTTGTAATGTGTGTTCACAGACTTCGGCGCTGTAAAGGTTACGAAATGATTGTAAAGTAAACAAATTATCATGACAATTAAATCATCGTAGATATTGAAATTGAGAGTAAATTTAAAATATGACGAATGTTTAAATTTCAAGTAATTGTTGCAGAAACTATTGCGCGTGGAATTTACTAATTATAATTTTAAAAAGAAAAGTGAAATCTACCATATTAGAAAAACAAAGCTCTGAAACAAGTAAATAAGATTTTACTATTTAGCCTAAGATTTTGCAATTAATATATTTGTTTTAGAATTGATCCAATACTGACGAAATAATGAATAAAATTCCAACGAATAAACTTTCCTTCGATTCTGAAAAAAAAAAAACATAAAATAAAAAATATAGTTACAATTCAATACATAACCGTTATCTGTAAATTGTTTCTATACCATGAGCACGTAATGTGATTTATTTCTGAATGTGGTTCAATTATTTGTAGACCGTGAAACCAATTTGAAACTGTCAGTTTCAAAAAATAGTTTTAACAGTTACTGCACATTTCCCCCTGCAGCCTTATGTGTACGACAGGAAATGACAGAAAATTATAAAACATCGAATAACTTCGTAACTCCGTCGGTGGTTGGTTTCAATTTTCTCAACAATAATAAATTGCATATCCTCTGTGCGGAAATAATTTTGTGCTTGAAAAATGGAAGCCCTCCTATGTCCGGAGGAAATTGTAACAAGACTTATTGTATTCGTCAGACAAAGCCGTCCTATGCAGAATTTTATTTCCCAGTATCCGAAGAACACATTTTCTGGTAATAAAGAGAAATACATTTCATATGCGAATTTCTACAAATTGAGAGAATGATGGGTTCTGGCTTCCTCCTCGGTGCGCTACCGATGTCTGTTTCCACGATTTGCTGGTCCAATATATTTATTGAAAAAATACGCACGTTTCCTGATGAAATGTAATTGGGGTTTTCTCGACGATCGTCTGTCGTAACGGGGTTTGGGGAGGAAAAATGTGTTAGGTCGTGGCACGGTGGGTTGGAGAAGGGGAGAGGCGGAGGAAGGGGGTGTGAGGGAATGTGGAGATGATCGATACTGAGAGAGGGACCGGATGAGACGATCGGAAATTGGCGAGTGACGGCCTCCAGGCCGAAGCGAAGAGTCCGCTGCCATTTCTCCTCCATCCTACAACGAAACCAATTAAGACAGGAATTTTTCGCTACTTCTCTCAGCCCTGACATTTCTCTCTTTTTTTTTTTTTTTTGTCCTCCCACTCCCAATTTTCTATTGTTTGGCATTTACGGCCATTTAATTTCTTTTTTAATACCTCCCTGCGGCGTTACACTTTGAAGAGACGTTACTTTAAGAAAGTTATTAAGGCTTTACGGTAAAGACAGCGACCGTCTGTTATTAATACTTTACTTTGAACGAGCCTAGTTCTAAGTGATTTGTCGTACTTTCAGTACTTTATTTGATTATTTGACCTGCCATTCTCCACAGGTAGCTATTTATTTCGTACTAGTTAATTATAATTCTAAAAATCCATATAAATATTCCTCTGAGTTCAATTTCCATTTTTCATCACCATGTTTTATTTTTTATTTGTACCAGTTATTATTTTTCTTATTTAAGACACAAAATGTAACTAAATTTTTCTCTAATATAATTTTTATCTCTCTCATATATTTCACGTAATGATTAGTTAAGGGCGCGTTACACATCAATTTTTATCACAATGTTTTAATTTTTTACTTGTCCCTGATTTTTTTTCTTATTTTAGACACAAGATGTGACTAAATTTGGCTCTTATGAAATTTTTTATCTCTCATAGTTTTCGCGTAATGGCTTGCTAAAGTCAAAAGTTGCATGTTTTCGTTTTAAGGACTACACTAAAACCAACTGACATACCAAACTGAAGAAATTCACAGTGGAGCACGTCGCAGGCTACAATGTCACGTCGTTAGCAACAAAGGCCAATTTTTTTTGTATTAAAATAAAATTACTGAAATTTAAAATAAAAGTTTGAAAAATTCTATATATTTTTTTAAAATACAAAAACATTTTATTTTAAGGTTTAACATAGCTGATTTGTAGTCTACAACATCGTTATTTATTGTAATTTTTTTTTTTCAGTTTGCTAAGTGAGTTTGTTTTAGTGTCGTCCTTAAAACGGAAACACGCAAATTTTGGCTTAAACGAGCCACTACGCTACAACTATGAGAGATTTTAGTCACATTTTGAGTTTAAAACAAGGAAAAAATAACTAGTACAAATAGAAAAATAAAAACATGGTTCAGAAAATTGCGGTAGACCACGCCCTTAAAGTCAAAATTTGCATGTTACCGTTTTAAAGACGACACTAAAACCAACTGACATACCAAACTAAAAAACAAAAACAAAAAAAAAAATACAGTGGATGAATATAAGTCGCAGGCTACATTTTTTCATACGTAAAACAAAGAATATTGTTTGTTTTTATTTAAATAAAAATGCTGACATCTAAAATAACAAATTTAAAAAAATCAATTTCTAAAATACAAAAATATTTGATTTTGTGGTTCACGTAGGTGTACTTGTAGCCTAAAACGTCGTTATTCATTGCGATATTTTTCAGTCTGTTAAGTGATTTGGTTTCACTGTCGTCCTCAAAACGGTAACATGCACATTTTGACTCTAATAACGAGCCCTTACTAAAAAACTATGAGAGCTATAAAAATTCCATAAGAGCAAAATGTAGTCACATTTTGTGTCTTAAATAAGAAAAAAGTATATGTGGTTCAAATATAAAAATAAAAACACGGTGATGAAAAGTGCTGTACGCCACGCCCTTAAGATTGCCTGTTGACAAATGTGGGGACGTTTTTCTATGGGTGCATCCTCTTTCTTCGTTGAGTTTGTTAATTATGCTTTATTGTGTTTCAAATCCCTTCACGTAGCACACACTCAGAAATATTGGGCAGGAAAGCTTGTTAAGGGGCCCGCCTACCTGCGCGTGGGACACTAAGAAACTACGCAGCTATAAGGGCAACCTTGAAGCGAGTATCAAATGCCGCAATGCCACAACGAGCCGAGCGCTCAACTATCGTGCAATATTCCGGCCGATCCATATTTACTGTGAGACTTAGTGGTGAACAAACACAAATAAAAATGTTTGGTACATTCAACCGTGTAATTGTTTGAATACGGCAAAACCAGCGTGTAAAATTTAAATCAACCAAATATTTGCTTGCCACTTAGGTTTAGTTCTCTCAACGAGAGGGTTTAATCAATTTAAATGTATATTTTATTAAAACAACGAAACCAATTTTGACACATTTCATATATTGCTAAAGGCCCTGTCACACTGTCAAATTTTTGTCGCCAACTATATTTTACGAAAACGTTGGAAGACGAATATAGAATGACATGTAGTCTTCAAATTTTTCCGTCAAATAAAGTTGGCCGCTTACTGTCAAATGCGTTCGAAGACATGTCGCACTGTCAAATTTTGTAGGAGCTCTTAACCTATAAGTTTCGTTATGTTTTAGAATGAATGTAAATTTTGGTACACATTTCAATTTAAGAGTATTCAGTTTGTAAATAATACAAAATAATTGGATTAGCAGGAAAACTTCACGAAAGAACGATAAGTGCCGTGTTTCTGCAGTATTTCTATTTCTAATTTGTAGATTTATGTATTTTAATAAAAATTGCTCGGACTCAGTAAGCCTACATTAAAAATATTAGTATATTTTTAATGTAAATATTCAAATCTTTGATTAATTTAAATTATAGTGGATTGCTTTGTCTTTACCTAAAACTACAGCAATATTTACATCCGACTCAACATGGTGAACAAATGAAGGTTATGATATTTCAGTTTACAAATGGCGTGATTGTGATCGATTGAGCCAGCCAACATTCAAGAAATATTTTAACCTGTTCAATTCGCAAATATTGGATGAAAACGAAAGCCATCAAACTTCTTCCAACAAATACGACCGCAACAGTGACGTTTTTTTTTTGTGACGACACTACCATCGAACATTATTTGATCAACTTTATTTAAAGCGATTGGAAGGAAAATGTTGACAGTGTGACAGGGCCTTAAAGCCACAAAGAGTTTGTTGGATCAAAGACGTATTTGTTTCGCCATAAGTAAACGTATACATGGTTGACTGGAACAAACCTTTTCCTCCGTGTACAATTTTACTATTGGAAATTCTACAGCAAAGTTCATTGCATGTTTCCATCTGAGTTTCGTTTACATGCTGTTAGTACACTTTGAAGAGCGGCAGTCTGAAAAGTTCGTTTTAAGATTTATTGGAAGGCTTAGACAGAGTTATTTTAGTGTGCCTGGTGTCTTAAAAGTGACATCCCGTCATTGTATGAAGTATGTTTTCTTTTCATACATTGACACGATGGACGCATATGTAAAAGTTTCGTTATAATAGATGTCTACGAACATAGTTGAATGCATTTTATGCGCGTGATAGGTGGTGCCCTTAAGACAGGACAATTCGTCAATGCTCAACTGGCAATCTCCAGTACTTAAGAATTAAAATATGTTTCATTGTCCTGACAGTCCAAGTCATTGCAGGAGAATCTCAAATAATGTTAGTTTCCCTTCCTGCGTCAGATATATTTTTCCTGGCATAGAAACTGAAAATTGAGTTCAAAGAATTTTCTGACAATTGACAGCAGGTCGTGAATTTTAGCTAAGGTAGATGGATTCTCGTACGTTGCGCCTGTCACTAAAAATGGTTTCCGAGCTCTACATGTATATACTACGAGAGAAAGCGTACTGACAGTAAAAAATTCTTATTTATATAAATAATTTGTAAATCTTGGTTGACCGACGTGAATATCACGGTTCATCCAGCTGGAAGATTTGCCAGTGCTGTAATTTGGGAGTTAATTACAGAAACCAATGAATAATACTTGTTATGAGGAAATATCGTTTACTATATAGTAGCCATTAATTTTAGAGACAAAAAATGTAACGATTTATTATTTTAGGCGCATGTAGCCCCCACATTGCGGAAAAATACTTATGCACGAAAATATATAAGTCCAGATAAGTGAGCAAGAGCTGTTGTAATGTGTGTGTATATATATATATATGTGTGTGTGTGTGTGTGTGTGTATTCTTTGTTAAACTTTGGTGTATTTAATATTTTATTTTCCGTGAAAGGGTTTTCTATTTTGTGCATCTGAAAACAAAATATTGCAATAATGTGTGCATGATCGTATAAATAGTTAGCATAAATGTGTTGTATCGACCCAACACTCTTAAAACATAATGTTCTCCGTACACAACTAACTGTTCATTTTTGTTACAATTTGATAACGGTATATAAATGCCACGAACAACACGTGTGTAGGAGTCAGACAGTGCATAAATGGTATATCTTGGCAGTGCATAAATATGATTATAGGTGGAGCATGGTGAGTTGATACTTTTAGAAACAAACTGTTGAAAAAATCACTTGGAATATTTTCGTTAGCACTGTTCAGCAATGTAAGGAAACGAAAAACGAATATGGTGAGAATAGTTATTTAAGGGCACCGCCTACCAGCGCTTGAGAGGCTCAAAGGCGACGAAGCTGTAAGGTCGACCTTGAAGCGCGCATCAAATATCACATCGCTTCAACGAGCCAAACGCTGAACTAGCGTACAAGCTTCCCGCCGAACGGTTTTTGCTATCGGACATATAATATTATTGGTAGAAAGTCTGCAACTAAGTTCAGTACAAGTCACAATCTGTTTTTCACATACATCCGGTTAGAACATTTGAAGCACGGAAGTCTGAAAAGGCCGTTTTTAGCCATGTTGGAGGACTTAGAAACAGTGTCTTAATAATGAGCGTGGCGTCTTAACAATGAGGTTCCGACCCTGTCTGAAATTTGTTTTCTTTCCGTACGTTGGCACGATGGGCACACGTGTAATATTTCCGTAGAAAAAACCTGTTTACGAGCACACTGCAACGCATTTGAAGAGTGGGGTCCAAGAGCACTAAAATAGTTTGCAGTACCTAACTTTACAGCACGCGCCTGTTGGCGGGTAACGAGCTAGAATGTGTTGCATATAATAGTATTACTGTTTTAAATTCGAATGACTAATTTACATAGGTTGATTTCATCCCGGTATTTATAAGCTACTAAGTGTTTTTGCAGCGGCCTGCTGCTTGAATGTGCCCTTCACTCAGTAGTTGCCACTCGCCATCTAAGCTGGTGCGCAGTGTAACAGTAAGTTAGGAAATACTTCCTTGGTATGCAATATGGAGAAACGCTGGCATTGAAGTTGTAGAAATATTTTCTATGTACTGACAGAGGTAATTTTATTCACGACTAGCTTCAGTATCTCAGGTTTTGTTGTACCTCTAGCAGACACAATATATCAATACATAAAGATAAACTATAGACTAAGAACGCGTAGTCCAGGTTTACTGTAACACTGCAATAACAGTTTGTTCTTAATATAAAAACCCAAAATTTTTATCCATAGACAAATTAACCTTAGATGTTGAATATTTACATCGTAGCATTGTATTTAAAACCTTTAACATGTCGAAAAATGTCGATATAATTCAGTAAATAAGATAAAATGACTATAATATTTAAAATCTTTGAAGGTAATACTGTACATATGTTTCTTTTCAGGAAATATAATAATTTAAAATCTATATTTAGCTATATTACAATAAACGTCGTAGTTGTTAGAGTTGACGTAAAGTATGTCGCTGCGGAAAAAAAACATTCGACGATAAGGGGAATTGATCCCTGTCAGATCGGTAGTCGCTCCCGTAAATAAAGCAATTTTACCTTTTCAACTGTTTCCCGTTGCAAAATAATGAATATGTTATGGTTCCAGCAATTACATAAAATCGATTAAGTTTGTATCTATGCCTTGTCGTGACAAAATGTTCATTCATCGACTGGAACAGAAGTTATCGAGAAGAAACCGATAAATCCAAGGTAGTAGGGATCAATACCCCATAATGTATGTCGGGCCCGCAGAACAGCTGTTATCCATCGCATCGTACACAGCGTGTTTTTCACAGTTGTTGAATCAGTGGTTGAAATAGCCGTGTAATATATTTTATTGCAGTAGTGACATGCCTATTTGACAGATTCCCTACAGTAACATTATCGTGTGGCAGGAACATGGCATTTCCAACACGGCAACGTTATTGTTGAAGTTCCGCGGAAAGATACATGGTTGGTCTGAAAATAGAGCCAAGCTAGAAGCAGGGATTTCAGAATGTATCAACCTAACGTGTGGTGCCAATAGTCAGCAGTAACTAGGGGGCAGGTCAGCTTCAAACAGTGACACAGCTCATCTTGTTGTCTCAGCCAGAAATAATAGATATATTCCAATTCGTTTTAATTATACTTATCCAGAAATTTTCTCGTAGATGTGAACATACGTCCTCTAAATGAACTGGTTCCCCGTGTCTTTATTTTTCCCACTACCTCTTCGCCTGCTGCCTTATATGGGCATTGCATTCATTGATTTTTTCCGTATAAACACTTAAAAATCAAAATATGTATCGTGTTTCGTCAAGTGTATCTTTTTAAAAATCTGTATCACAAGTTTTTACAATTATTTAGGTACACGTTACACTAATATTTTCAAAAGTTTAAAAATTTATCGGTTTTAATATAACCGAAGTAAGTGCTTCTGGCTGTATGTCACCGTAGAAACGTCGATAGAGCTCGAACCCGACGGTCCATTATCGTCATCGTGATTTTTACTTTACTAAGACACACATAAAAGTGTATATTAGACAATTGAAGGATTTTCTGAAATTCAACATGTAAGGGGGTGAAAAGACCTTAAATGTGTTTCCGATTAACTATCGATATCTATAGAATACTTTGGAATAGAGAGTTGGTATTCACTTCAAAATGTTGCTTACGTAAAAAGGGGCAAATTGTTTTTTTTTTATGAATCGTCTATATCACTGACACACAGTTGACTATCGTCGTGATTTTTACTTCTATTGGTTACGTACACAAATGTATATGACAGGACTCCAAGACGTTTCGAAATTCTATAGTTAAGAAGGTTAAAATACGTGAAATGAGTTTTCGATTATTCCTCCATATCTATCGAAACAATCAAGATATCGAAGTGATCTTTGCTTAGGTTGATGCTTTTGTAAATATTCCAAATTTTGCTAACGTATATTTTCCGAATTCGGACCCAAAGAGATTAAAGAAAGGGTAAAATATGTTTTCGATTCACATTCGATGTATATCGATCCCATTGTTTTGTATACAGCGACATGATTTTTGTTTAATATTGATGATTACTAAAATACCTAAAAAGTAGTGTCAGGAACTTTTGGAGTCCTTCACCTAAGGAGATGAAAAGGGGCGTAAAGTGATGAAATGAGTTTTTTAAATAATCGTCGATATATCTTGAACCCAACTGGCTATTGTCATGTTTTTAACGTCCAAGAGACACCAGTTAAGTAGTTTAAAATGTAATACAGTGATATTTCGAAATTCAGTCTCTTGGTGAAAAGACCTGGAATTTGTTTTAGATAAATCTTCGATATCTCTTGAGCCTATTGAGATATTCAGTTTATTTTTGCTTCATGATGATTATTATGTAAATGGTCACAAAAAGAGTTTAAGATTTTCTAAAATTCGAATTTTCAGTATGTACAGGAGTTATATATATTTTATTTTTGATTAATGATCGTTATCGCTTTTAGAATGAGCTATCGTCGTGATTTGCACTTCAACTGGAAACTTGAACAGATATTTAAGGTGTGAAATTAAGATTTATTGAATACGACACCTCAAGGGGTGGAAAGGCATAACATTGGTTTTCTATCAGCCGATGATACTTATATAACCTGTATAAACATTGACGTGGTGTTCTCGTCAGAATGATGCTTACGTAAGTACCTAAATAAAGTAATGCTTTTGTTTTTATTTTATAAGGGAACTTAATTAAGATGGAAGCTTAGTTTGTGAACTTTCATGGCAGACGATCCGAAAAGCAATTACTACCAGCGAAAAATTAATTGTCCAGGAGTGTCATTCTACAGATCTATTGAGACGCGGTGTTGTATAACCTATTTAAGCCCAAGAAATTAATATTTTATTTCTAAAGGTAGTTTTCATGAATAATTTCGACGTTACGTGTTGCAGTTGCTTGTAGCTCCGATTAATTGTTCGAGATGTTCTGGGTTGAAATTCCTTTAAAGGCTGTGCACATGTACAAGTCTGACACAGAAACACTACAAGGAATAAGAAATTAGTGCAATTTGGATGAAGTTCAAACGTAGTGAATATTGATTATGCAGTTAGCTTACATATACCATTTCACTAACCTCAAGGTTAGGTCACCAAATACGTCTATATTTTAGCGAAACATTATCCCGCTAAAATTCCTTAACGCCATTTAACTTCAAGTACAGGTTTTGAAAAACAGGTATGTTATTTAGGGTTGTGCTCGGGGGAAATCAGTCTTAATACCACGTAAACTGCGTATTTCATTTGATTACCTTCTTACATTTAGAAGTCTGTAACTACCCCACAACCTCAAATTGGCAGGGCTATAAATAAGGCCCAAGCGAAGTCGCTGTTAGTGGCAGGGACAAACTTAAGTCTGCTTTTCACGTGGACAGCTATAGCTACTTATCCTGCTGCAGAATTTTCTCAACTAGCAGATTTGTCATTCTAACGCTTGATGACTGAACTACCTATCCGATGTACAAAAAGTTTTCTGCATTGAGTAATACACGCGAGCAAAGCCGCGGGCGAACAGCTAGTTATACATAATACTAGAATGAATAATGCAACGATGTGTATTAAAAAAACGGCATCACAGACTAAAGAAAAATGCGGAAGAACAGTAAAATTCAAGACGTAATATAAAAGGAACTTATGTTTGAGAAAATTTGTAACAAAGTCGTCTCGCTGTTTGCACCGTACTTTCAGAGAAGAAAGAATCAATATTATATGTTTATTTTAAGATTTTTTCGTGTGTGTTTTTACGTCTCACGGTCGGAATGCTCTCAAGGGTCGCGGAGGACACCCCACCCCCTCTGTAGAAGTATGGCCACCCGCTTTCTCTACAGCATCCCCTTGTTATCTTTTCTAGATGGCTTGTGCGGCCGTAACTCAACATACAAGAGGCCCCGTCTGTGTTTTCTCTGTAAGCCGCGAGCTTTATTCTCATGTTTGTGTTCACAATTTTTTCCTTTCTCCTTCCCCGCACCGTCTCTTTCCGAGTCGATCTGTCCGTTGTTCGCGGGTCCTGCAAGCGCGCGTGGAAGGAGAGGGTGGGTAGGCTGTAGGTTTTTATTTGCGCGCGAAAGAAGTGACCCGAGCGAAACGTCTCGCGTCGCTGGGAATGTCGCCACCTGCAACGTTAAGACACGTTTTCTCTTGCCGTTGACGCAGTTACCAGTTGTGGAGAGCACAACCCTACATTCCGGCGTGCGTGAGCTGCCTCGTGTCGTCGCAGATCAACAATGATGAGTTATAATTTTACTTTGTAATATACTCGAGCCTCATTGGTATTGCGATTGTAATTATCAATGAACGATCTATCGTCATTTCGTTTATTCTGAATTACAGTCACAGTACTGGTCAAGCTTAAATATTACCAACTGACTGAAATTATAAGTCATCATTCTTAATTTGAGGTGACACGAGGTAGCTTATGTATGACGAAAAGGAGGGTTGTGTGTTAATGGGTATGTGTAGGTGTGTATATATATATATATAATATACACATATGAATATATAACAAAAGAGAGAGAGAGAGAAAGAGAGAGATAGTTCCATCCATGTTTATATACTTATATATTCAGCCTGCAACCGAGCATGTATGCTCATATGTGTGTACATGTACACGATTAATTAATATGGAGTGTGTTAACATTGTGTTGCGATAGCATATGAAAAGCTTGTCCGAAATGAGTTTTCAATTTGTCCGTTAAGTGAATATGATCAGGGTAATGCTACCCTGAAAATAAAAATTAAAATCTCATTATTTCAAATAAAATATAAAAGTACTTGGGTGAGTGAGTGAGAGAGATTTTTGCCAGCGCTTAATATCGAGGTCTTCAGCGCTGGTGAGGGATGACGTGAGGTGCGTATGGAGATACCAGAGGAAACCGGCAGACCAACGGCATCGTCCGGGACGATTCCCACACGCGAAAATCCGGGGACCGACCCTGCCGGGAAAAAGTACTTGGGCTTTAATTGTTTTGACACTATTAAGAGCGTTATTGCTTCGTATCGAGTGAAATAAAATTTTAGAGTTGAGTTTCTTGGAAGCGTTACTTCCAGTGTAGTTCACATCACAGATAAATTGAAAGCACATTTTCGATATACTTTTCCATGAGTTATTACAATGCAAAATTCACACATTTCGTCCTGACTCATTCTTTGTGTCAATGTGCATGCATACAAATAAATACAAAGTGTAAATAAAGCAGGGAGTAAAATAAAAGTATTAAATGTTCATAAAGGTGGTAGTATAAATAAACATGGGTCCTGAAACCAATTCCGTGTTTACCATTCGAAATCACTACAGGAGGTGCTCCTTTAATGGTCGATAGATAATCTCGTATGCCAAGTAAGTTAGTCTTTGTGTTTTCTTAATATTAATCACGTGCATTTTTGGTTAAGGAAAAACCGGAAGGTTTTCGTGTGTGCAACTCTATTCAGTGACACAAGTGTGAGTTGTCTGAAGCAACTCATAACGTCAGCTATGGCTAAGCAATCAAACCTGGGCAGTGATTTTATGTAAGCGCATGTACTGAAAGTACGTTCTTGTAATCAGTTAATAATATTCCTCATAGGTGGAATACGTAAGGAACATATATCACTAGTTACGTTTACTCACGTCATTACATTGTCTTTACGTTTTAGAGGGACCTTCCAATAGATTTTTCTATATATTGGTTCAAATTTCACAAACAAAGCTAAAATATATTGAATCAGTCATTTGAGAAACATCACGTGTGACATATTTCACAACATAGGTGTATGCATATTTACTCTTTAAAGTTCAAAACTCAACTAGTCAACACATAAGTAACACGTACTCCAAAAATTTTAAAATTGCATTACCTTAAGATTTTAAAATATACATTTCCTGTATTACATTTTTAACAGCTCTTTCTTGAAAGTGACGCGTGTTGTTTCCCAAATTACTGATGCAATTGTAAGTTAGAAATTTTTAAAGAATTTAAAAACAACCATCTACCATCAGAGCATTTCTTTAAAAACAAAAGAGTATGCAGCATATTTGCATGGTTAATCTATGAAACCTACGTGCAAAGTATTCTGAGCGTTTACAAGGGTATAGCGCCATGAAAAATTATTTTGACTTTAGTTCCTGCCTTACTGTAGAATACAAAAGATCTCATTAACGCATCCATGCAAAGAACCATAAAATAAACGAACATTCCCAAGTGCGAATCGCGCGAATTCAGAATAAAAGGGACTCTATGTTAAAGCAATAATTCTCGAGCTGCAGAGAAGTAACAGCAGCAACCCTCATCCATTA
The DNA here is from genome assembly GCA_003012365.1 of Medauroidea extradentata. Lineage (NCBI taxonomy): Eukaryota > Metazoa > Arthropoda > Insecta > Phasmatodea > Phasmatidae > Medauroidea > Medauroidea extradentata. Next base: position 13,095 of record PNEQ01132996.1, on the reverse strand, counting down.
TGGACGCATATGTTGGATGATATTCACACAGAAGTCTTCGTAATGTCTGCTGACCTTGAAACCTAGTTGTGCTGATCAATGAGCTAACAGTTCTGCTCCTACAACGACTGACAGAGTGAAGTGACGCGTTCGTGAGGACCCTGGTTCGATTCTCGTCTTCGGTAATCTTAGTTTCGATTTTGCTGTTATTTCCCGAAATAACTCAAGACAGAGCCGTGCCAACTTTTTGCGAGTGAGAGGGCTAATTACAAAAAAAAATTGCAATGTGTGATTTGATATTTGACATTTTAGGTGTGATTGTCTTCATTTCTCCCTACTATAAATGAACCAATGTCATTCTTAAACGTAAATGTTGGAAAGCTGGAAAATGTGAGAAAAGGAAGAAGGGGGCGAAAGACATATATTTCCCTCCACTCCCCCTCCCCCTTTTTGGCCCAGGTTAGGTTTGCTCAAGTTGGGCGGCGACCCTTTGAACTCTGTTCGAACGGCCCTGGCTCCAGATGAATGTTGGACGTCGGAGGGTGAATTTTTCACTACGCCATGGCCGATTCTTCTCTCAGTTTCTGTCCTTGGGTAAAAGTTTTGTTTCTCCGATTCTCATGAATGACCTCGCTGTAGACGAGACATAAGAACGACTTAACTACAGCTCGAACTGAGCTTTGTACGTAAAATTTTGTAGCACAAAAATCATTACGAAAGGTGCCAAGAAAAGTGTAAATTTATCCGAGGTTTTTTTTCGGCTCGTCCGCAGTGAATGCCAGATATTATAGGGAACTGAGAGTCAAATAACTTTTAAAAACCTCAACTAACAGAAAAATAATTCATTTTCTCTGTATGAACGGTTGCCCAAATCACTAGCTAACGTAGCATTTAAGTATTAGCTGCAATAGCAGAAGTGAACGAAAAACAGCTGATACAACGCTGAACTCCAGGTACAAAAATTTCGTAAAATGCATCCTATATTTTAGTGACCTCTTTACCTAAATATATTTTATGATGTGCTGTCCAAGTGGCAACATTTACTTTCTGATGTTAAAGGGGTTTAATAGTTGTGTGACTCTACGTCAAAGAAAATGTAATAAAATCAATAAAAATATTAAACTCTCTCTCTCTCTCTATATATATATATATATATATATATATATATATATATATATATATATATATAATTTTTTAAACACAACTAAGGTAATTTTAAGACCAAATATTTCGCAATGAAATTTTTAATATATTAATTAGTCGGAATGGTATCCATTGAAGTCATATTATCTTCGTGAAGTATGTTATCTGATATCAGAAATTTCGTTCGTAGTCAATCAGTATTTAACGTTTACTTACTTTTACTTTAAGCAATATCATAAAATTAAAAATATTGCTTTATGCAAACACCTAATGAATTTCCAATTAAACTTCTTTATCGTCTACAGATGTCTTTAACAGCCGTTGTAAAGAGCAGGTCTTCGTGGATTTGCAGCAAAATCTATATTTATGTTGCAAAATATTGAAAATTTAAATTACTAGAATTACATGCGTCCAATCATTTTTCTTTGCAATTTTCTAATTATTGTACTTGATAAAATTATTTAACATACTGAAGATATAGGAATTAGTTTTGGATCCCTTGAACGTCCTTACGGAACGTAAGAAATGCGCACAAGTAGGTACATAAATCTTAATGAATCTGACGTTGGCTACAGTCATAGAGGTTAATATTATACATCATTTCAGACGCTACTCTGAGTAATTGGTAATTGCATTGTGTATCCAATTTTCACATGTGATAAAATAAGATTTTTCAGAAGACATATTTAAATGTTTATGAATGAATCTAAATATAAAAAAGACTGGAACTGTATACTTCAGTTAACTTATAAATTTTTTTAAAAAATTTGCTGTCTTCATTAGGTTATATATTACATTATATGTAATTTTATGTTAAATAGGCCAATATTGCAAATTTATTTTCTTTAACTGGTTCGGAACACATTTCCATCGTTGGTTATATTAGGTTCAGAGCAAGAGCCTGTACTGTATGTTCTATGAATTTTTGTGACGCTCAGTTTAATGTATCCTTAAAATCACTTGTTAGAATATTTTGTAAAAGTTGGTAGCAATGAGTTTTCGATTTCCAGTGTCCCTGCTTTATGTTTGTCGTGGAAGAAGAATGCCTCATGTAGGATGGCCTAGGAGATTCCGTGTACCGTAAGATTTAATTTATCGTAAATTTACACAATCGAGTGAGTTTTAAACTAGTGAAATGTTTAGCTTAAAATGCAAGTATTTGTTACTCGCATTCCAGATAACCGCTGTTACTTCATTTAGAGCTAAAGTTGGAAATTTAGCTTGCTCAGACCAACCTGAAGATGTTAAAACGGCTCTAGACTTTAGATTTATATCTTGAAACTAATTACGTAACCTCATGGGAGGAAACAGGCTGCCGGAACAGAAGCGCTCCAGATACGTCAGAAATAAGTTCTGGTAGCTAGTTTCGAAAACCATTGTTTATTAAACATTTTCACGACGGCTAAGTAACTTTGAAATTACTATATAGTTAACTCATTGCCCAACATAGAACTTCAGAACCTGATATCAGATGTTACTGTTTTTAGGACTGTCGTGCAACGCTGAACAGAACTTTTAAAGTAAAGTATATCTAACTTTCAGGTTCGTTTAAAGGACGAATTTCAAGATAAGCATTTTTTATTTGGTTAAATCCTGTACACATGCATTAAATGGATTTAATAATTTTTAATCCATTAAAATTATTTCAATTTAATTACTTATTTATTAAGAGTATAAAAGTTTTAAAGCTGTGTCAAATTTCTCGCTCGTGTTTCATTTTGTACCAGCTCCAAGGTGATAAGTAACTATTTTATATAGTGTGGTGGTGTACCTGAGTTGTTAATTTACGTTTTATTTAGTTTCAGTACTGATAAGATAATTTCCAGATCTATGTTCTAAGATCTTCTCAACATATATAATTTAAAATTTGTTCCTTTATCACATTCATAATATGTTATCAGTATAATATTTATTAATTATTATATTGTGTTACTAAAATTTAAATCCTCCTACCTCACATTTTATAATAGAGGAATCTTGTGTTTGTCTGAACTCCGACCGGCAGCTATACTTGTAGTTTGCAAAGGCAAAGAGACAGCAAAACACCTATTTTTTAAGCAGTAATATCAACGTATTCGACAGTGCACGCGAGCTACGAAAAAAAAAACCGTTCTTCTTGAGTAGGTATGCAATTATATATGTAGCTGCCTTAATGAAAGCCGTCCAATATTTTTAATTTCTACCACTTCATGTTTTAACTGTCTAGTAAATAAAGTATGTAATTAATGTTAGTATACATTTTTTCTATAACAATGCAATTTTAGATGTCATATAAAGTAAGCAATATAGAGCTACAAAATAATTGGTCGAAAATGGAGGGCTGCTGTATAATAGACGCTATCGTACAATGCAGGGTAGATTTTTTTTCTAAAATGAAGTTGCTTTGAGATCAAAGGTGATGTACGAGAAAAAAGATGAAAGAAATTAGGCCACGCGTTTGTGTGCATTACCAAGGAAACGGCACGTTTACCCGTCATTACAGGCAGAATTACAATTGTACCTGGCCGAGTGTTACAGTCCGAATTTTTCCCTTGGCTTTTTGAAGAGCATTTATTTTTCTCCTGGAGTGAATTCTTTAGAGAAATGAAAATCATTTCCTTTTTCAAAGTCCTCGCGAATTTTTGCTCTGCCGCATAAAGTCGACGTCGTTAAGCCACTGAACCCAGTACAGGTTGTTCACGCAAAGGGAGAATTTGCGAAGGCCATATGTCAACCACAATAATAAAATATTATTGTGTTCTCAAAGGTTAACGACCGAATACTGTGTAGTCTATAGACTGTGTTAATTACTTATACGGGAATGCATATAACTACGATTGCCACGATGATACAAATTAATTAAAATAAAAAAGATATTGTAAACTCCAAAAGTGGTTCGATGTCCGTGAACAACCTACAGCCAAGACACAGCATTAAGGTTGCCGCCTGAGTGAGCATATGTTGCGCGTCCGAGGAATAGAGATGCGGAAGCTGTAAGGGCGACGCAACAGGCATATCACGTCTCACCCTAGCCTCTAGGCGCAAGTCACTGAACTAGCGTGCAGTCTTATCTCCGACAACTCTCCTATGAGACATTCAATGGGATCCCTACTATTTTTTGACGCAATGTTTAAAATTAAGTGCGTATTTTTACCTTTGAAAATATTTTGCACCGAGATTTTCTTACGTAAAAAAGGACCAAAAAAACACAAATTTTCGGATGCGTAGAAATAAACTTTTAGAGTCGATAGAAGGCATAAAGTGCGAATACACGTATGTAACGTTCTTTGAATGTTATTACTAAGCAGACATCAACTACACACGTATAGTAGTTACGAACTAACTTTTATCGGCCGATGGCCAGCAGCCTGGTGGACGGTCACCTTAATAGTCGAGTACAAGTTGCTATAGCTTGCAATAAATGCAAAAGCTCTTTTTCAGGTAAAACTATCTTACAAAATGGTGACCTAAGGTGAACACGTAAGCATAATAGCGCAGTTGATGATTCGTTGCTAAGCAAGTATGATTTGAATTGTTAATAGTTATAGTACACATTTTCGTCTAACGTACAATACCTGTAAAGCTGGGACTCAGTAATTACAATCTCTCTCCACTATGAGTGATTGCATCAACGTCCTACATAAAGTTTTCTTTGTTTTATTGAATATTAGCTTGTTAAATGCATATTTTCAGGAAATTTTGTAATTCTTAATCTCTGTAGCTCTTTGTATAATATTACTAATTACCTTGAACTTATTTTAAGACACATTTTTAAAATATGTACCTTAGACATAAAATCCATAATATATTTGTTATAATAAGAATCAGTATGCTTAACACGTGACAATTTTAGTGGGTATTAGTTGTTTTCGTATAGTGTTGTGTTATCTTTAAAAACTTCCGATACAAAATTAAATATTTTAAATTAAATTATTAGATAATTGTGTGCCAAATTATTAATTTTTTTAATCAAACAATTTCCGAAACATGAAGTAGCCTAAGTCCTATATATGATTCAGGTATTTCTTTTATGTCCAAAATTGTGTACCTACAATTATATGCCGTACTTCCCGAATCCAAGAATGATAAACTGTCAAAATAAAAGGCTTGATTTATATCATCCAGTACTTCTCGAAACATGATATGAGATCTGTGTTTACCCATGTCGTGCTAACTACCACATTTTGCGGACCAGCTGTAATATAGGCTACCTACTGAATTCAAAGTTAGGGTGATGATCTATCAAATATACATTTTACCATGAACCAGTCAGATAGTGCCTGAATTGCTATTCGACAAAAGCGACGTTATCTTACAAAATAGCGAGATATCATACCGAATAACAGTCTTGATAAGCAAAAAATTTTTTTAAATTTAATTTTAGCTGTTGGGATAGCTCCCGAAATATGGAATTTAATCTAAGTATAGTTATTTATGTTTTACTCTTTTTAAGTTATAGACGTACAGAAACAAATCCAACTTAATTCAAAATTTAATGATAAACTGTTAAAATGTAAAAATGGAGCTATAAATAAGTGCTTAAAATTTCCAGTAGGTCGCAATTCTGCATAATTCATATCGATTCACTATTTTATTGCTTCGACATTGTATACAATTTTTAATTTATTGTGCGTACTTTTAAAAAAGCTTAGTAACACGTTATGGTTGTGGCAATGGTAATGAAATTAGCTGTAATATGTGGACCATATTCGTTTCACAATAGCTACGATTTTATGTATTGCCCAAGAAAAAAAACATTGTGTCGTGTACGTACATCAGTCGAAGTGTTTAAGGGGTGTAGAGGGAATTAAAACGATAAACAGCGATTGCATGCATAGTTTGTTGGAACAGTCGTGAAACTGTAATCATACGGGATCATCACAGAGCTCTGCTCTCATGTTCGAGAACTGGAGTGTGTGTCGACTGAAGCGGTATTAACTGGACAGTCTGCCAGAGCGAAGAGACTCCAATATGTCACTGCTCAGCGCTGGATTAAATACCTCTCATTCTCGCAGAATACCCTCCAACCTATAGTCGTTCTATCTCTCTCCAGCTCTGTGGGTATAATACCGGGCATTTTCATTACAAACTATCAGGAATTCTGTTGCTATGCGATAACAGCTAGTAGAGATTTTGTCCTTAAAAAAATTAATAAACTATCGTTTTATCACAAACAATTCGGTCAAAAATTATTTAATATGGCTAACATCATTGATTAAATTCTTAAGAATCCGAGCAAAATGTCGAAACGACAACGCATTGAACTCGTGTTCGGAACGACCCGACTTCGATTCCCGACTCTGATCATCCCGATTCCAGTTTTCTGTGGTTATCCGAAATCGCTCCTGGCGAATGACGGGATGGTTCCTTAATGTTGGCCATGGACGATTTGTCTCTTAAGTCCTTCCTTTGTCTAAAATTTTCCGCAAAAAATCTCTAACAAACATGGATTTTACTCTACGTATTGGATAAATTAATTTCTCGCTTTTTTTTTTAATTCTGAGAATAAAAATGTCAAATCAACGATTAAATATCAATTTATACTTACATTGCGCTATAGAACAGGTATTACGATTTAGCTGTTGATGTATATTTAGGTTGTAATCACTGAAGCAGTTTATTTTTATATTCATAACTAGCAGAATCCGACAGAAGTTGTTCAGACAGTGTGCATATAAAAATGTATGTTTATCGTATTGCGAAACCCACTCCCGAGCCTGTCATATATGCCATAAGGAGATATAAGGTACAGACGTTGATTCGCTGCAGTGCCATCTAGCGGCGAGTTATATCAAAATGGAGGGCGCTAAAATATTATCCGTCTTCAAATATATATTTTAGTGTATTGATACTTTAAGGTTTGACTTAAACCTTGCTTTTAAAATATTCGTATATGAAGAGGTGGGCGCGGATACTCAATTTATTGTATTCAATTCAATTGGAACACAATCAGCCTATTGTTAACACTTAATACCCAATGAAAAAAATAAACTACAATGACTGTGATTGGTAACTGCTAGGGAGATCTAGAAAGCAGAACCCGAAGAAGGAACGTCTTAACTCACCACTGTAGCCGCACAAATATCGGAGCACGGGACCGACACCAAGAACCACATCGCCCTATTTGCTCCTCGAACTCCTAACCGCCTGCCGCATGCCGTCGTCGGCGACCATGCCTATCACAGCCAGAGCCCCTCAGCACGGAGGTCCGTCGTGAAGTGGCACCGTTTACGGGAATACGAACCACTGTCTCTCGTCGGCCTCGATTTTACAGCTAGTGACGCCCTGACGTCACTCGTAGTTACCACAGCAGCTGATCGCCCTCTCGATTGCCGTGGATCTCTATCACTGATGTTTGTCCCGTGGGTCGTAACACTTGCCACGGAATAGAGCCACAGGCCAACACCTGGGCGAGGTTTCCCTCTGGTGCGAACCTGCAACTCGACCGTGTGCCAACATACCCATTCATTCCTTGAGCCATTTTTCATTACCATACGATTCTCTTAGACAAGGAAAGACATGTACCCATGCACGGCGATACAAACAACACACTATAATATAGAAATTACCGGACTGCCAGAATTATCGTGAAAAGAGACACAATTTTCACAAAAATCACCCAAATATTATACAAACTCCAAATACATAAGGTTGTAAAGAGGTCATAATAAATACACGTATCTTTTAAACACCAAGTAAAACCCATCCACATACATCATAAAGAGTCCCCCTCGCCAGGTGAACGCTGCCCTATATATCCATGTATGTAGACATGTATGCGCTCCAGCACCATCTAGTGGCGAATTATAAACATATGTTTATCACTAAAATATTCTTCGTGTTCAAATATCTATGTAGGCGTACCAATTTTTAAGCCGATCGGTTGAACGGCATGGAAATTGATGCGCTGTAGCACCGTCTAGTGGCAAATTGGCGAGTTAGAGTAAAATGAACCACACATAAACCTTCTCCATAAAAATACGTACAGGGTCTGTCATTGAAACGGGATGATTGCAGCTGGCTGTGAGACTAGAAGTGGTGTAGTGGGGGAGGGGGAGGTTACCGGCACGCCGTAACCTGCACAATCTGCCATTTAGGAGGTTAGTTGCAATGGATCGTTGGACGAGTGAACAACGCGGGTGCGTGGTGAAAGCGTATTATCAAAATTGTGAACGTTTTGCGCAAACGCGACGTTCTTTTCGACTTCATTTTAACATACCGCGAAACCAACCTATTCCGTCAGACAATGCGATTCGAACATGGATAAAGAACCTCAAACAAACGGGATCGACGTCTAAAAAAAAGAGGTGGGAGTGTGAAAACCGTTCGAACACCTGAAAACATCGAAGCTGTTCGAGGGGCTATGAATAGAAGTCCACGCCGATCACCGAAACAACATGCTCTTCGCATTGGAATAAGTGAAGCATCTGTGAGAAGGCTTCTCCATAAGGACCTTAACTTCCATTATTACAAACTGCAGATTGTGCAATCTCTTAATACGGGTGACTATCAAAAAGGATTGAATTTTGTGAAATTATGCTCAGGATGTTTGAAGAAAATGACATGCAAATGAACAACATGTGGATGAGTGGCGAGGCACTTTTTCACCTGTCTAGATTTGTCAATAAACAAAACTTTAGATACTGGGCCGAAGAAAACCCCCGTTTACTTTACGAGACGCCTCTTCATGCGCAGAAAGTTACAGTATGGTGCGCCATTTCGGCCAGTGGAATCATCGGCCCATTTTTCTTCGAGGATTAGGTTGATAACACGCTGACTGTTAATTCTCAACGTTACGTTGACATGATTCACAACTTTCTCACTCCACAAATTGCCGGTTATCCAGCGAATAATCAGACTCTTTTCCAACAAGATGGTGCAACAAGCCATACGGCAAGAATTTCAATGAATGCTTTCAATGCATAGTTCCCGGGTCGTATAATTTGTCGTAATGGAGTCACCCGACTTAAGTGCTTGCGACTTCATCATATGGGGATACCTAAAAACAAAAGTGTTTCAAGATGATCCATCCAGAACCTTTCCAGCCCTCAAACAACGAATTGTGGACGAGACTGCGGCTGTATCCGTCAACATGCTGCGAGAGGTAATGCGAAACTTCCATTGTAGACTCCAAGAATGCCTTAACTGCAATGGAGGACATTTGGTAGACGTAGTGTTCAAAAAATAACTTTTCTTTGTATTGTATGCATAATGGCTATTCTTGTACTTTCAATCAATTACTATGAAACAATTAAAATATAATGTTTTAAGCAAACCAATTATTTCTTTTAATCGTCCCGTTTCATTGACGGATCCTGTATATGTGCAAAGTTTCATGGTGACTGGTCAAACCGTTTCAGAAGTTATCTATCTCATTCATACACACATAAGTGAAAGCTTCTTATAAAGTATATGGTTTATAGCACCAGCTTCCGTATAACAACAACTGTATAGTGCACAATCTCTCCATAACAAATCTAATATTATTAGGATATAACAATAATAAGCTATGAAGACAATTTTTTGTTGCCACTGAAAGTTGTTATAATGAAATTCCACAGTACATACAACATGCATGCATACATACATACATACATACATACATACATACATACATACATACATACTACTCGAGCACGACAACTAGTCCTCCCGTGAGGGGAAGAAGCGTGGCGCTAGTAGTAGGTAGACACGTCACAAGGAGGGGAAATGTACTGCATCTGACATGAGTTCATGGCACACGGTCAGTGGAGACGTAGCGTGGCGAAAACCGAGCCAGCTGCCTGTGCCACAACATTATGGCCGGTGCTGTGGCGCGCCACACCAGTTGCGCGCGGTCGTCAAGGACAACACAGCGGTAGTTCGCATTTTTCCCGCGGGACTAGCTGTCGTGGTCGAGTAGTACATACATACAACATCAAATTTTATTAATACAGAAGAAGATAGAACATGTGATCTTTGAACGATTCTTGCAATGGGTTCGTATTGTTATAATACGAACCTATTGCAAGAATCGTCCGTAGATCACATCAATGCCCGGTATGACACCCGCAATGGTGCATGTCTAAAAAACTTTGGTATTAAAGGTAGAGTACCGTCAACTGGGTTTACTTGGGACTGCATGAAAACATTGGACACTTTGTCTGGAATTTTTATTTTACGCACAGCAGCCGAAAGAGTAAGGAAAAATACAAGGAACCATTATCGGATATATATCTTACTTGAATAGTTTGCATTATTTCTTCACTCAGGGCCACAACGTACGAAATAAAAATTCCTGAAAAATGTCCCAAGTTTTCCTGCAGTCCCAAGTAACCTCAGTTGACGTTACGAATCTCAATCTTGTTCCAACACGGGACTGGCAACGCCGCACGACTGCCTACTCTGGCAGCAGCGCTGCGTGCACGAACCAGAACCAGCTTAGGGCGTAAGACGTGGTAGCAAGCCACTGACCCGGGCGCTAACCGGATGACGCTGATGCGATTCCCTGTAGCAAGACCGAGAGGTTCCAGGAGCTGCCCGGCTGCTCAGGTACGCAGAGATAATCTCCGTGTTATCAGCTCTATACTTCGCGGCTCGCCCAACACCCTGGAACCCAACCTCCACACACAGAGAAAAAATGTCTGGTTGATATAACCGTGCGTATGTTCGTACATGGTGAAGCAACAGTGTAAACGTTGAATCAACCAAATATATTGTTGCCTGGTTGAATTAGTTACCTCACCGGGAGGGTTTAGTCCCGTTAAACATAAATTTCGTGAGACCAACAAAACCAATTTGTTACGCTTTTCACAGATTGTTTAGCCAACAAAAGTTTTCTTGGAAAAAATATTTTTTGTTTTGTCATATACATACTCACGTATGGTTAACTGTTGCAAACATTTTTCTCTGTGCAACCGTCCCGACATTACAGCTTGAGCTGGTGAAATGGAATAATTAAAATAATAATGTGTGCTTAATAGTGCATGGTATGTAATTCAGCGCTAAAAGCTTCAATTCAGAATGTTATGTTTCTCAAAGCCAATTTGCAAAAATCAAGAAACAGCAATCCTAGACAATAGTTTTTGCCAACTTTCTGAGCTAAAATTATTCTTGATTAACGTATACCTGAAGAACAATCTCTAATGCTGAAATCTCGTACATTTAATTATGGCGCAAGATATCACGCTTAAGGCTGTCTGGCTCGACAAGGGCATTGCGCCAAACTAGCTTAATATTTGTATATTTTCTTGGATGGTCGTTAGACACCTCTTCCACTGTGAGTCCAATGACAAGCAATGGGACACATGATACGTCCTAAGATTGTTGTGCCGATAACCCGTTCCCTCCTCGAACTGCTAAGTGGAGGCGTACTGCCGACACGACAGTCTGGCCAACAAATGCAGAATTCTAGCATATATGAAGAGAGTGAATGTGCGAGTGAATAAGTTATTTAGTGAACTACATTCAAGGACCTAAGCTAATGCAGCATGCATAACAAGACAACTCGCACAGTTTGAAGCAAATGCTAAACAGCTGTACTCATCTGTAAACAACTCACAGCTTTTCTTGCTTTTATTAAAACGTCATCGAAATGATACAACGAACAGATTGTGTAAAAAAAAAATATGTAAAAAGTAATTAATATTGAGCATTCACCTTTGCAGTAGTATTGAAAAACGTATCAGGTTTTTTTTATGGCAAATTATAGCTTGCTAGTAGTAAAACACAAATTTGTATGCGTATCTTGCTCTGTGCCTGCTCAAGACTTACTTCTCACTTATTTGCTCTGAAAATTTTACAGTTGCAAGACTGGTTTTATGCCGTATTACAAATAATGTGTACTTTCTTTATGTGAGGTGTTTAAGTATTTTCATAACAAACTTGTTACTGTATCGTTTGTTTACATGATTTAAAAGTTAACTAAAGTAACAGAGAAGTGCCCAATTAGAAATATATTTTAAAGTGTAAAACAGTTAAACAGTGAAGTTCCTTTTAAGGCCATGCTAGGGAGTTTTACAGCGCTAATGAGGCCGTGTTCTGGAAGGTTGGGGTTGTGTCCTAAGTGCTTACCAAAATGAACTCTAGACTGTTAAGAAAAATTTGATATTTTAATTGCGAAAGTAACATTTTCATGCATTTACAAGGATGGCAGTGTATTTTTGGTTTCTATAATTAGTATGTCAGCTGAAAAGCACATGGTTGCGAAAGTAACAGTTTCATGCATTTACAAGAATAGCAGTGTATTTTCAGTTTCTATAATTAGGATTTGTATCCTTCCACCACCATGTGCTTTCCAGCTGACAACCGAAACATGTCAACAGTTAAGGTATATTATGATTGCAATAACACCCAAAGTGTGTTGTGATTTTCTTTGGATTAATTTTTTTTACATCTCAGACAAATAATTTATTTTCAATACTATCTGCACATTAATCTTACTAGTGTTAGGTGGGCGATGTTAATGAAATTATTTCATATTACAGCAATGGATAGCCTACTACAATTATTTATAATTTAACATTTTTTTGTATATTTTCCTAGGTATGATCAAAATTTTAACATTTAATGACGTTACCAAAAATCAACAAACCTGTATGGGCAACTTATGTTTTCTACTTGACATCTAAAAAGATTAAATAATAGTAGCTTATTTGGTTACAACAAAACTGAAGTTGCAAGAGCTTATGACAGTGCAAGTAAACATATTTAAACTGAAATAATAAATATAATAATTCATGCAAGCATTATTACAATTATCTGTCGTGTTGCCTTCAATTTGGTTCTACACTATCAGATAATAAAGCCGTATAGGTCTAGTTTAAGTTTCCAGTTGTAGACTATTAAATAAACTTACCTTTTGTTGTAGGGCCTGCCTTCGAAATATCAGTGTTATTATAGTCATGTGACTATACACTGTATAGCCAAAATTTGTGCTCCCATAACCTAAACGGAAATAATATACCAATAAAAAGCGTAAGTATTAAACAAACATGGGTAGGCCTAATTGCCCAG